>JAQIXO010002084.1:0-10626 GCA_034700305.1 Protaphorura armata | reverse complement strand
TTTACAATTTTCTCTTGTAAACACTAGATCATTAGTTACTTACGGACTGCTGCTGTGTGAGGAATGAGATAAAAAAACATTCGTCTGCTCTTGAACTTATACATACTCACATGTACGCTTTCTGGACTTTATGAGATAATTCTAGCATTTATTTTCCAAATCAATAATATTATAATTAAAAGAGGAGATTTATTTTGTTATGAAGTATGATTTAGAATTTCCTTGCTTTAACCAAAACTTCATATGTGCCTGGTGAATTAGCCATTCCAGAAATGGGCAACAAAGGGTTCGGTAGTATTGCTCCTGGCACTTTGTCAAAAGTGTATCTCTGAACCAATCCAGTCAGAAATATCCAAATCGTCATTCTGGCAACCAATTCTCCAATGCAATTCCGTTTTCCTAATAAATAGAAACAAAATCACTGCATTTAAGAGCACGTTCGTTTGATAAACATATAAAAGAAAAAATAAAGAAAACCTGCAGAGAATGTGAGTAATTTGTCAGCATTCATGACTTTGTTTCTTTCTGCATTCAAAAATCTTTCAGGGTTAAATTTCTGAGGCTCCTCCCACGTGTTTTTGTCAAAGCAAACGGAGTGGAAGTTCAACATGATGGTTGTTCCCTTCAATTATTAATTGGTTTAACTATTGATGAGGGACAATGGAACGTGAATTCTGGTAACATAATGTCACGCGTACCTTAGGAACTACATAGTCATCATATTGCGTGTCTTGGTACACTTTCCTAGGTCCTAACGGAACGACATCTGACATTCTAAAGATCTCCAACAAAGTGGCTTCTGTGTATGGCAATCTAGGATAGGATTCAAAATCAACATAAAATTAGGTGCAAAGAATGAGTCAGATACACACATATGTATTATAACGATAACGTCAAATGTTAAAATCTACTTTTCTTTATCTTCGTATTTTGGGAGTGTATTTGGTCCAAGGACAGACTCGATTTCCTCTCTCATTCTTCTTGGGACGTCGGGATTCAGAATGAAGAATAGAATTCCGAAACTCAGGGTGTTGGATGATGTGTCAGAAGACGCGAGAAAGAAGTCGTACAGAATGGACACCAAAGTCTTCTCTGGAAGTCAAAAAGTCAAGAAATTAATAAAAAAAATATATTATCTGTACAATTTTACACAATGCTGAAATGAGTGAAGTTTAGTTTGAGAGACTATAACTACCTGTGTAAACATTTCCTGTGGTTCCATTTTCTTCCGCCTCATCAATTAATTTCAAATAGGCTTCAATAAAATTCTGTGGGTTTGTTTTGTACCCTCCTCTTGACCTTTGCTCCGCAATAAGTCCCTAAAAATTATAACCGTCTCTAACAATCATAAAAATTTAAGAAATTGATGAGAATGACATTAACAAGTGAATGCCGTG
The DNA here is from genome assembly GCA_034700305.1 of Protaphorura armata. Taxonomy (NCBI): domain Eukaryota; kingdom Metazoa; phylum Arthropoda; class Collembola; order Poduromorpha; family Onychiuridae; genus Protaphorura; species Protaphorura armata. The sequence goes on along the minus strand of JAQIXO010002084.1, from coordinate 9,229 downwards.
ACCTGACCACAAGGACTTTGGTACGGCATATTTTTTGTCGGATGCCTTAGCATTCTCTGAGAGTAAGGTTTGGACAATTTTTTTGAGTAAGAGTGAAAACACCTCCGAATATACATTTTTGAAGTTTTTCGAAATGCAATGTGGTGCACCGAAGTCCTTGTGGTCAGGTCGCGGTATTCCCTTGTAAGATTAACATTACCTCTAAATATGATTGCATTTGAACGTTGATGTCATGGATTTTGTCAAAGGACACAAGTTTTGGGGCCAATTTACTCAGGAATGGATATGCACCAATCAAACTATTATTGGCATATGACGCTTGTTTAAACCATTCGTACATGAATCGAACTAGTTTTATAGTTCTTTCATCCTGAGCCATGATTCTTTGTCCAGATGCCATGGTCCATATATTATTCACCATGTAACAACTGAAGATATGATTCATGGGCACTACTCCTCCATTCTTCTCAGCCACGGACATCATGTGCTTACAAAACTCCTCAAACTCTTCAATCATCGAATCTTCCATCGACTTTTTCTTTCCGAAACCAAAGTTTCGGAGAAGACGAGTCGTGGTTTTTCGGCATTCACGCCAGTGTTCCACCTCAGAGAATATTAGCCCTAGTTGTTGTACAATACTCTTTTAAAAAAATGCTGGGAAACCGTATCTAGAAGATCTTATGAAAACTAACCCAGAGGTTGTTCGTACGTTCTGTCCAACATCCAATGGAAATCTGGTCTTCCATTCCATTCATCATTCGTCACAACTTTTTTAATTGCAGTGTATCCGCTAATGCACACTGATTGAACCAAGTCATTAATTCATTCATTTATTAATAGATTAATTAATTAAATATTTTTAGAAATGGAATATATTTTGTAACCTGATTTGACGACCCCCATTTTCAGGCTATATATGTCTCCATATTTTGCTTGCATTTTTGTCAAAGCCACATGTGGGTACTTTGAGTCCAACCAAGCCACTTGGATTAAATTCCCAATGAGTGGGTATGGAAATGGACCTACAATTGTAATTGGTTCTATTAATTAATAACCATACATGAAAAATGACGTGTGGTGTATCGTTGGTGCTATAGATAATTTTGTGTATTACATGAATTAAAAAAATGTGCTACTATACAGGGTGACCCAGCACTATGCTAGCAAAGAAATGTCTAACCTGGTGGTTCGTTCTTCCTCCTGCTCAAGATAGCCCGGACAACCAAGAGCAAATAAATGGAACATAGTCCAATCACAATTTCTACAAACACCATTCCAATATTTTGTCAATTTATGACAGGGAGTTTGAAAATACAAATGACATGAATGTGATCTGTGTGGATCTCAATTTCTCAATGTGAATGTGAGTTGCTTACTGGGATTCAAGGAAAGAATGCACACTCTCTTTAAAAGCCAATAAGAAATACATGGAGACTTGACGTATTTTTAAATCCACATCAGATTCCATTAAATCCATAAAAAAACTTGAAGTTGGGTGAAACAGGTTTTTGAATTTTTCCTTGAATTGACATTTAATGAGTAATACACAATTTGCGCATTGTATGGGTGACATGCAAGCGTGTGCACAAAATCTGTTTGTAATGTTAATGTTATGGATTAGTTTGATTATGTAATTGAAAGTCAAAGCCACGTACGTGCTTTGCAGAAATAAACAATAGAATCGTATGCAATGATTTAGCTTTATTACGTAACGGATTCTTGTACCCCATACATGGAAGATTAAGTCCATTGTATTTTTAACTCAAGAAAATAAAGGATTTTTTTTTGTGCTGACATGGCACAAACCGGGAGACGACAACTCTGTCGCCGTCCTCATCTCAACACAAGAGTCAAGTAGACTAACTGAATGTCTGGACTCATTCACTAATTCGTACATGACACAATGCAAAATACAATGCACAAGAGCGAATAACAAATAAGTCACATACGGAATTAGTGGAAGAGTGAGGTTTATTGTATATACAGGGTGGGTCATAACTACATACTCCGGATCTTACGATAAGATTAGTCAGTTCTGTTAATCATCAATGTACAATTCTTAGTAGGAAATAAAATGTATGCTAAAAATTTAATGTCAATTTTAGAAATTAAATGTCAGATTTTCCATAACTATGTAATGCTTTGCGTGTGAGTTAGAAAACGCCATAAAATTTTGTCTTTGTTGCCAGATATTATTTTATTCAGGTGGTTAATACTGCCGTCGAATTTGCCTCTTAATTTTGCACGTCTTTCTCCATAAATGAATGTGGTTCAGAAAAGTTTTTTTTTAATGTTTATTTTTGGTGCGCCAGTTAGTTAATCATTTTCCGTAGAAGCTCCCGGGCTGCGAGCTCTTGTCCAGACATCTACCATGAGGGAATCTGACTAATACTTACATTACATTAATTTTCATTTGCCAAAACTCTACAGAATAGCAATTGTCAACTATCATATCATCGGCATGCATCTCTATCTCTGGAGTGCAAGTGGCGTTGGGTTGAGATTGAGAGAGCCACACCCGGGTCTCATCTTTGGTAGATACGTAGTTTACGAATAACCTAAACCTGGAGAGGTTGATCTTAAATATCAACCTCTCCAATTGTTGAGTTTAATTGTTTTATATAATAAAATAATAATTTATATATTGTCTACAATTAACTATCAAATCTAATTTTAATCGTGCCAATCGAATGTACTGTTCAGGTATGAAAAAATAAAAATTGTGTATCATTTGTTTATTTTTATCATACATTTTCAGCCACTCTTCCTCTGCCCCCGCAAACCACACTGAATTTTAATTTATTTATCTAAACTGAATTTTAATTTCAGTTACTGTTCCGCTAAGGCAGAGAAATTTTGAGTTAGTCTCACGGCTGGTTGGTGTATGTTAAAAATTTGTGAGCAAAAAGTATGCGGGTTCAGGATGATGACGTTTGAAGTTCTCTTTACAGTAAATTACATCATGGGCTGACCATTTCTATTCCACACAGGTATGGATTTTGATTTAAATATCACAAAATTAATTAATGTGTTCATGATTATTATTGATAAAGCTTTTGTATTTTATTTTGTAGGTGTTTGCATTATTTCAATTTTGTGGGATTTTATTTATTAAAAAACATTGCACTCTGAAGATTAACACCGAAGATGAATTAGAAAGAGACGAGAGTGTATCAAATTCCTCTTATTTATGGCCTCTGAGAAGACGTAAGATCAATTACTACTACCACATATTAAAAATTCCAATGTTGACTCATAATCCAAAACATGCACAAAACACAATTCGTTAGTTCTATTTTATTTCTATTCCGTTTTTAACTGAACTAATAGACAATTAAATACATTTAATTGAATTTATTAATCGTATTTTTTATAGTTCGAAATCAAGGAGTGTCTTTGGTTTATCCTTGAGCTATGATTCTACGAAATGACAACTATTCCTTCCTTTCAATGAATGAAAATTCACAAAGAGCTATGGCGACGGAGAGAATGGTTTCAATTAGAGTGAGTCATGTTAATTGATTAAACATTTGATTTAACATAACAATTTAAAAGTGTAGTTTTGTACCCCCAGCTAATTTTCATCATTAATCAATTAATTAAGTTTGAGTTACGATGCTTTTAATGCATATTGAATTCTTTTTTGCACAATGTATGATATGTGTGATATTGCACGTGCTCTTTATCTTCATATTGAAACGAATCTGAACCCACAATTTCACTCATGGATTAGAACCACCATGAGGGTGTTTGCTTACAAATGTTTAATGATTTTTTAATAACGAACTCCCCTATAATGTCAGCCGTAACTCTAGTCCCACATTATTTGAATGCTCCATGTCATGGGTATTCGAGGGGCTCTTTTTGTGTAGTCACATATACATACCTATGTGAGAATGACCTCAATGTTAACAAATGGGTATAAATATTTATAAATATTTGTAAATTATTGTTGCCAGATATGACCACCAAGACAAACTACCTGGCGAGGAAAGGCATCATCTCAAGACATCTCTCAACTGGAAATGGACACTGTATGGCCTTCTTAATTTCTTCGTTCCCTTTGTTTGTACATATTACATTAGCTTTAAGTAAGGATGACAGACTCCGGTTTGGCTGACTGGTTGACCAGATTCTGTCAGTAGGATCTGACTTATAGTAATTTGACGAGCATTTATTCAGAAGATCTGGTCACCCTGAGTAGACTCTGACCTCCAGAGTATAAATTCGCGAATGACTGAGGTTTTGTTTTGAAGGTGTTCGGATGTATCCGTCAATGTGGTACAAGTCAAATCCGTTGGGATCAGGTCATATTAAGGTTAGGTGCTTCATTCAATCTCCCACAGTATTTGAACTATCGCTCGCTATTGCCATAATCACTCCACTATTCGACATATTGAAACACAGATACCATTTTAACAAAGTTGTCTGTTCATAACCTCCTCCGATTATGAGCTATTTCTTAATTCCGCGAATATCATTGGTATTTCTAGATATGCCTACATGGGTTAGATTGACCGTTCACACATGTTTCTCTAACCATATGTCCGCATGGCAACAATTTCACTCTATAGTGCATTCAAGCACTTCACAAGAATGTCACTTCTCGCTTTGCCAAGACTACTATTGCCAAGACTACTACAAGACTACTACTAAAAAGATTATTAATTGTAGCAGCTCCATTTGAGGTTTTGGGCCTATCGGTTATGTGACCGATAGATGATCCATGTCACATTTCCTTTTCATTCAACATGGGCCCAGCCAGGTACGAAGCATGGTCCACCACGACAGTGTCAAAGAGCATAGTAGAGACAGTGTCATGAGAATAATCGAATTAGAATACTGTACTTTCTCATCCCTGCGCTTGGTGTTAGACTTTGTAATTAACAGTGGGATATGAGGTACACACAACTGTACCCAGGAGTAGAAGTACTGTTTTGAACACATTTAGTCTTTTCATGTTTATATCATGACAATTTTAATTTATTACTACACTGATATGTTATTAAGCTGGTTAGGTAACTTTGTTCGTCTAATATTTACTTCGTCCAAGCTTCTGCGTTCCTCTATTTCATAGTGATCCATGGTTCTCATGGAATTCTTGTTTCACGGGAACAAGTTGGTTGAGTTGGATGGCATCAGGTCAAGTGAGGTTTCTTGTGCCCGGTGCTCATGGACCGATGGTTTGAGGTCAATTTCCGACTCTTCTGACTATCGCTTGCAAATCGGTGGTTTGATGTCAACTTGCTCCTCTCGTGTCAAGGGCTCGTACGCCGGTGACTCCAGTTCTTCGGATTCTGCGAAGGGATCGGAGATCGTCATTGACTTCTGCTTTGACCTCAGCTTCAGCTCTGACCTCGTTTTCGATTTCAACTTGACGTTGGTATGCCCTATTCTTTTTGGGTGCTCTGGCATGCCCTGAGTACGATTTGCTCTATATTTTCGTGCGGAAGAGATAAGACCCCAGTCTTCAATTAATCGTATTTTCGTGAATATCCGTTAGACTTACGAATTAGTTTCCTGTCTGAAAAACAAAATTGATGTATATTAAAGTATTTCTACCGATCGTTGGTATACCTCCGGTAGTCTTTATATTTCCCCACTAATAATTTGTACTATAACGTTGTGCCAATAATTAATTTACACGACTGTTTCTTTTTGGGTTTTCAAACATAATTCATTTAATCATTCCTTTTAATTTCTTCCTTGGAGCCGCAAATGCGTTTAAAATATGGACTCCCCACACACAATTTTGCACTTGATGTATGTGATACACAAGCTCAAGGCATATCCAGTACAGAGGCCCACAAATCCCGATCCAGCTGGGATCTGGATGTGAAAGTAAGCCCTGAATTTCACTATTCAAACATTGACTTCGGAGATCGAGTTGACTTCTCATTTAATATAAACTCTTTCAGAACAGTTGAAAGAAATCCTTGTCATATTACTATTTTCCTAATTATAATTATTATTTAAAGACTAAAACATGTAATACAAACAATGGAATGTTTTTAGTCACATACAATGACATAATATGTCGCCCTTGATAAGGCGTCTTGACAAGTATGCAAACACCGCCTCCGTCGTAGACGCCGTGATTATCAATTGAGGTTTGTTTATTATCAACAATAATACGTCAAAGTGTCTGTAGCATCTTCGAAACTTTGTAGTATTTGCTAGAAGAGTGGACGGACAATTTCAAGACAATGAATTTGACGGGAACGACTATTTTGAAAATACGTATTCAAAATTCACCGTTTACTTAACGTTTCTCTTCGTAAATTATCCAAATAAATATTATTTTCGCCCAGGATACACTAACTTACTTCACTAGAGGAGAGAGAGATAGGGAAAGTATTTGGAGATTGGAGTAGTAGTAATATTTTCTTACCTGTGAGGATTAGGCTAATTGAAGGCATCTTCCTATTTCTTTGATAACTTTAGTTGCGAAAAAAGAACTTTTGTGAGAACGAACACTCGTTATTATGAAAACACAAGTTGTTGGAAATTATTAGACCATTAACGTTCATCGCTCTACGGTTGAATCAGCTGCACTAAATGCAATATTAGTCTCACCTGTAGGTTATTTATTGTGACAAAATTCTTGTGCGTGAGATACACATATTTAGTACTGATCCATCACTTGAATCTCTCTCTTGTATCACTTGTATCAATAATGGGCGTGGTTAAATAATAAATATTACATTTTACTTCTATTTAACTGAACGTTAGGTAATGACTAGCGACATTATAATATCTTGATTAGAAATATTAGATGAAGGAAGAAAATGGAGTATTATAACAATGAGAACGTAGATGGAGAAGATGATATATTTAATCGAATTTAAACGGAGTAACGATAGAAGTATAAAGTATATTCATTTTACGTAACGGTGCAGTTCAGCGCGAACTCGTTGACATTTCATTAGAAGTTGTTGGTTGTGGTCAACAAGTGTTCTCCGCAATCGTCAATTTCCAACTGTTACTAGGCTCTTCTTGTTTTTTTCTCGTGTCTTCTTCTCGTGTTTTCTTCCTGAATTGACAAATGAGGTTACGGTGGTAGTTCGTTAGTGATAGCTATAGCACATTGTTGAGCAATGTGTATGGTCTGGGATCGGAGGATCAGCTGTAGAAATTAGAAAACAGAATGGAAAAATAAACCGATAAAAATTGTTCCATTCAGATATTATTTCATGAAAAATTGACGCCCTGCACTAGCTTAGCCAGGCTTGAATGACACCTCCTAAATAACTGCTTTGGGCTCAACGACGATCGACGGTTTGAGGTCAACTTGCGACTCTTCCGATTTTGGCTCGCAAATCAGTGGTTTGATGTCAACGTGCTTCTCTGTTGTCAAGGGCTCGTACGCCGGTGATTCCAGTTCTTCTTCGGACGCTTCTGCGAAGTGATCGGATATCGGGATTGACTTCGGCTTTGACCTCAGCTTCAGCCCTGACTTTGCCGTTTACTTCGTTTTCGATTTCATTTTTGACTTTGCCGCTGACATCGCTCTTGTTCCATCTCTGACTTCAGAGTAAGTCCCGACTTTCGCGTTAACTTTGACTTTGGAGATTGAGTTGACTTATACAACATTCCATAATTATATTAGTTTCCATGATAATGAATGATAAGTTGTGCCGGACGTAGTAATTCAATTCAGTACAGATGCAATAATAAGTAATAATAATGATTACTCAGAGTCATAATGTAGTTTACATAAAATAAATAATGAATGTGATGTTATTGAAGTCGAAGATTGTCGAAGTAATGGGCGTCAGTCCAGTCAACATTTCGTGGTCAAATAAAGAATGCATCTGAGGGAGGTGGTTTTCAGGTATATTTCAGAAGTATAGTTTCGCAGCATGGAATGAATGCAGAGACAACCGAGAAGAGAGAGATTACTTCTCATTTTATATAAACACTTTCAAGACAGTTGACCTATTTCTTGACCTTACCCCTTTGGGATTGCATTTAGTTTCATCCTTAAAGATGGCCTCGGCGTTGAGTTCATTTTGGGGGTCACCTCTAAATTAATGATAAAATAATTTACTTATATAGTTGTGGGGGGGGGGGTTACTCGAGAAGATTCTATTTCTCGGGATGATTGTTTGGTTTCCTTTCCTTGCTGACGAGTAAAGGAGATGCCAATTAATATTAGCCTTGTATCTCTGTAAATTACAAATTCCTTGACATGATTATATTCCGCAGTATAAGCTGCATTTGACAATCAATGGAGAATTCAGAACATTAATTTACAATGATATATGACAATATCACTTCACTGAAATTTAGAATGATCATTTTGTTAGGTTTTTTGTTGTATTTCGGTGGAAGCTAGTTTAGGACTTCATAATTATTACTGGTGAGTGTCAGTGATTTTTCCACATTAATTCTGTGTATTTCGAATGAATTTGATTGCCTCAGAATGTTTTTTGGATTAAATGTCCGTCAGGAGCATTAGTCCTTTCCAGTCCGTTCAGTCTTGTAGCTCTTGGAGTACTACTCCGCCAACCATCACGTCATAATCGCCATGTAATCTAGTGTTCAAAGTCGAAACAGTTTTCTTGATGATTCTGTGAGACAACGCTTTTCTACACTTCTTTATTTGCATTAATAGCATTGTTTATAATTCTAGCGATTAGGACGGTAGTGTAACATAATTCCGATAATTTAATTAATCACCTATTAAGCTCAATTGCCAAAATTCAGATAAAATGAACTAGCAATATATATACAATGACAACCACAGGTATATATCCGGACACCTTCTCAACCTTCGTTTAAAAATCGCATTTAAAAACATTCGAAATGGGTCAGAAAAAATATTTTCTTCACATCGTTATTTTTTATCTGAAATGTAGTCAAATTCTGAATAATTTGATGTGTATTTTTTAGAAGTTTTGAAATGTGTCGAAATGGATCTACCGTTATGAACGCTTATGGAAGTTCAGAACCGTAGACCACTGTATTGGCCACATTTTCCAGTCAAATCTTTGATTGTCGTGATTTCAAAGGTCTAAAAAATATACAGGGTGGTGCAAAATATACTGTCTTGGTTGGCGGAATGCAAAAAGACTTGTATTTTGCCACGCCATTTATATATCAAATTATTTAACAATTATAACATAAACTTCTGTGCGGCATACGTGTTGTCAAACCATCCCACATGAAATAATAACTTCAAGGATAATGTAAGCTAAGAAATTGTATTGTAATGAATTATTAATAA
>JAQIXO010002083.1:0-10627 GCA_034700305.1 Protaphorura armata | reverse complement strand
AACAGAGATCGGAACCGGAAGTAAATTAGGTCAAACATAAAAACAGTCTTTGAGTCCTTAGTGTTGCTGGGGGAAAAATTCGCAATGGTCAATGCACGTACCTCTTATAATTCCACATAGATTATAAGAGACATTTCCTTGACATGATGGCGTCTATTCTGATATCATTTTATACAAACGTTAGATCTACGTAGCATAGCATAGCGTTAATTCGCCAGGCCAAAAATTAAGAAATTGCGATTGAGGATATCCATAGAAACTTTGACCTGTAGAACTTGTTTGTCGGGATTTCGAAAAAATCCAGGTCAGGGGAGATTTTTCAGTCTGACGGTGTCCGTGTTCTCTTTCAGTCTCTGAAAATTTTTATTGTGCCAGCCAAAGCCAATAGCCTTAGGACTTTTTCGTGTGTTGTAGAGTTGTCGAAAGTTATCTCCATCATGAGTTCAAACGAACAAGAGTTGGGGCCGCAGCCCATCGGCGGTCAGGAGATCGGCAGTGACGTGTTTGATCCTAATATTCTGAGGACCGTCACTGGCCAGGAGGAAGGAGTGGAGGAAGTGCCTGCTGACCAACAACATCGGGTCGAGCAGGCGGATATCTTTCCAGGGGTTAGCACAAAATTATGATTTCTTACAATTAGCCATTGCGACAGTTTGGCTGCACTTCTTGAAAATATTTTCCTTCATATTTTCAAATTTTCTGGAACTTGAGTACTTTCTGAAATCATAATGAAAATATGGATGGTCATACTAGGAGTAATTCCCAATTTTCATAAAAGCAATAATTCACGCATCTCATGAGTAAGTCCGATAATTGTTAGTACATTTCCTAAAAATCAGGAACCTTTCGGTCAACTTAGCCCAACCAGTCTAGCAATAATTGGAACGATAGTAACCAAAATTGGAATTTAATTAATGTCAACAAACATGTCTCAAAATTACATGTTTTGTGGACTTATTTCGACATCTTTTCCGCCTCACATTCCACTCCTAAGAAGATTACAAAACTTAAGATGCTTAATCGTAAATCGTATGCAAATACATAGCATGTTAAAAAAATCAAAGTACATTCATATTTTAAGTCAAAGCGAACAGTAAAGGGCATGTATTTGGGTAGATTACAATTAATTCACATATTACAATCACAATTACGTAATTGTAATTAATTGCACTTATAAAATAAGAAATGTCTTGAGAAAAATCAACTATTTTTTAACTCGTATGTTGGAAAATCTAATTAGTTTCACAGGACAGTAAAAACTTGACAAATGCCAGAAAATGTATTGAATAATTATTATTTGGAATAATTGTAACAAGACATGAATGTTAAAGGCTGACGAATTTGTCAAATTCTTTATAGTGACTTAATAACTCGGACAGATTTGGGGGCACTTGATTCTGTGATTTACGAAAATCGTTATACATAGCAACTTCAGTTTTTAATCCGTGGCTAGCATTTGGGATTCAGACTTATCGGGATAAGAGCTTATGATTGACCCTCTAGATGTTTAAAACTAAGACTTTGAGACCATTTTTATTAAATTTCGAAATATTTCTTTTGAACACAGAGCCTCGGGGATGATATCAGTAGTGGAGAGGCTAGGGCGTTGCATTCCAACAGCAACAATGACGAGGTCAGTACTTCTGGGGTTTGTCCTTCTACCCGGATGTCCAGTGCTGACCTCTTATATAATAGTCTATGCCTATGCTCAGAAGTCGGAGAAGGAGTGCCGTCTGCACAACAACATCGGGTCTTGCAGTCGGGTATCTTTCCAGGGGTTAGTACAAAATTATGTTTTACCAATTTCAACACCCTGGCCATTCATATTTATTTTGTCGCTGGAGTGCTTGTGACAGTAAAAAGTTGACAAATGCCAGATAATTATATGATTGGCCCTCCAGATTTTTGAAACTTTGAGATTTCTTTTAAATAAATATTTCTTTTTTGCACACAGAGCCTCGGGGAAGGTATTAGTATTGGAGAGGCCGGGGCGTTGCATTCCAACAGCAACAATGACGAGGTCAGTACTTCTGGGGTTTGTCCTTCTACCCTGATGTCCAGTGCTGACCTCTTATATTATAGTCTATGCCTATGCCCGGACGTCGGAGAAGGAGTGCCGTCTGCACAACAACATCGGGTCTTGCAGTCGGGTATCTTTCCAGGGGTTAGTACAAAATTATGTTTTACCAATTTCAACACCCTGGCCATTCATATTTCTTTCGCTGGAGTGCTTGTGACAGTATAAAGTTGACAAATGTCAGATATTATATGATTGGACCTCCAGATTTTTAAAATTTTAGGATATTTCTTTAAATAAATATTTCTCTGTTGGACACAGAGCCTCGGGGAAGATATCAGTAGTGGGGAGGCTAGGGCGTTGCAATTCAACAGCAACAATGACGAGGTCAGCGGTTCTGGGATTTGTCCTTCGACCCAGATGTCCAGTGCTGATCTCTGCCCAGACGTCGGAGAAGGAGTGCCGGCTGATCAACACAATCTTGCTCGGCCGAAGGGGTCAATTCCACCGGTAAGATCTCATGGTTTTTTAAGTGTATTTTACAGGCCGGCGGTGGTTATGTCGTAATCTTTACAAGTATTTTAATGTTAAATTAAAATCTTCTTGTTTTTTTTAGACCCAAGAGAAAACACCAGAGTTGCAATTCAAGAGCAACGTTGACGTCCGCATTGCTGAGGGAAGGAGTTCTTCTCCCAATCAGAAGACCAGTAGTGTCGAAACTCCTGACGTCCAAGAAGATGCTGCGGTGGGTCAGTGCCACGAAGCCCAGCTGCAAGGGTCTCATCCAATGGTGAATATTTATTTCTTCTGTATATCAATTCTAACTCAATTTTTAATCATATCAGTAAATATTGAACACGTTATGAATCAAATGACTGGTTTTAGACCCGAGAAGAAATTGTGGCGTTGAATATTGCATACGAAGGCATATTCAAGGAAGATATCTTCGGTACTGCGCCAGTCCCTGTTATCCAGACGGCCAGTACCACTAAAAGCCAAGACACCCGGTCGGATAGGGCGACCGCGAACAACAACAATACTTCGTCATGGACAACCCTATCGGTGAGTATTATACATGTAAATGTAACTGGAAACACAAAACCTGTCTGTTGTTTTGAATTAACTATATAATTATATTTTTGAAAATTTAATTAATATGCTATATTTTTTTACACAGGGAGATCTGGGAATGCTAGATCTTGATGAGTTCACCAGACGACTTTCATCCATGGAGAGCCTAGTAAGTGACTTGAACTCACGAACAAAGAGTTTACTCCAATACTACATGTTCGTCAGATCTTATGTGCCGTCAAAGCCAATCAACTGGGACCAGATCGAGTCCAAGAAGGTGACGGAGGGTGACATTCTGAAAGCCCAAAAAACCCTGGAAGACCTGCAATGCTCATTTCTTGACGGACTTCATGAGAATGTCATTGGACTTGACCAGAGCCGTCAAAGCCTTCAGAGTTTCGTCACTGAAGCCGAGTTCAACAGGAAAGACGGACTCTTAGAAATGCCCACACAAGTCCGGGATAGACTTCAGGATTTGGTTATCCAGAACCAAAGATTTCTCGCCAAAAGTGAGAGAATCCGAATCGGTATCCTTGAAAGTCGACGCGAGATCGAGTCAGCCGGAGATCGTATTGCTGCTGCTCTGGCTTGGGTACAAGAAAGGGACGGGTTACGCGAAGAAATCTTGGGTCTCAGGAGGGGAGAAACACCAGCTCCCAGTTTCGATCAGCGAATCAATCGAAGAGTTGTGCAGTCATACCAACCTCGAGTGGCCTTCGGAGGTTTCGATCCAGATAATAACAACCTGGACAATGCCAACACTTCAGGACTCGATTCGTCGGACCCTGTTCGTTTCGGTAAGAATTCTAATAAGATTAGAAAAATCACTAGATATCATTTCTCTTTTAAAAAAAAGTTTGCTTAAATATTTACAGATCCTCCTCCCATTGACGTTCCACGTCCCAAGTCAAGTCTACGATCCATTGACTCGAGAAAAGGACTTAATATTGGTTGGGGCAACCAAAAAGTGGTCGAAGTGGAAAAGTTCCGTTACACCACAGACCCTGAAGAACAAACGGAAGTCGCTGTGTCCGGTCTCCCTGAGCCTAAGGTGTCTGAGGTTAAGGTTCTTGAGACTTTATTGCTACCAGTGCCCGAGGTAGAGATTTTGGTGCCAGTACCTGAAGTTGAGGTTGTTGAGGTTCCTCAGCCCTTGGTACCAGCACCAGAGCCTGAGTCCCCCTTGACCAGAAGAGCATTGGACGACGGTCTACGGGACTTTCCTGACCTAGAAAGTTACATAGCAGAACTGGATAACCTGCCGTCGGAAAGTCGAGAACCGTTGCCTCTGTACTTGGACTTCGACAAATTATTGAGTCGAATGGAATCCGACAAATACGTGAGAGTCGAAATTCCTAGGACGGAAGGGAAAACCCTCAAGAATTTGCAGCCTGGCCCGAACAGTCAATCTCAATCGGATCGAACACCACCCACCGTAACAATCCATGTTCGGGAAGCACTGGGGAACGTCAAACTTTCCACTTGGAAAATGACGGTCAATGAATATGGAAATCCCCGTCATCGAGAAGACCGGTTGGAATTGCTGCTAAAGTTCCTGGGCAGACTTCAGAAGAGAGGATGCTCCTTTGATGATCCCCAACAACCACAGGAACTCAAAAAGCCCCACAATCCCGAAGGAAGGATCAAGAGTGAAGTGTTTCACATTTTCGAAACTTCCATTTTCGACTTGACCGAACGGGAGAAGGATTGCTTCTTCAGGGCCCTCCAACATTGGGGATTTGTGGCCGAAGATGGGCAGAACGTTGTCCAGTTCTCCAACGTCATTGAGGGAAGGAAAGTCCGATACATCAGTGGGATGATGTTATTGTGGAAAAATAAAAAAATACATCCCAAGGCCTTTCCACCCGAAAAAAAGAAGGTTGGAAGATTCAGGAAAGCCATGTTGGAAACAATGGTTGCACTTGGATGCATGTCCAGGCGCAACAGGGGGAACCAATAATCCCCACCAACTTCTCCAACCATATCCAACCTTAGTTAAGTTTAGGTTAAGTCACAATTGGCTAGTCTGTCCACTCAGATCGGTCCAAATGTAAGTTTTAATTTTTGAAAATCTAGAGTAGACTTAAAAAATTCAATGAATCTTAATCGTCCATTCACTGACTCCACGCTCAAGCTTACACAGTAAGTCATTAAATGTTTACTCTGATTTCAAGTTCTACAATTTTTGGAACTCTCTTTACAGATTTCTTAAGGAAACCATCATTATGCCTCCGTATTTTGCACCGCCATCATCACATCACCAAGCCATGTCTCTTCTCGTCAGTCGTCGTCATTGTCAACATCATGAAGTCACCATAGTCGCCACCAGTCCTCAGTTGCCGTCATTGTCCACGTCACGCAGTCACCAGTCGACCAGTCCGCGCCATATCACCACCAGTCATCACTCACTCCACGTCCACCGCCCTTGGTAATGAATTTAAGTCATTTTGTGACAAAAGAGCCCTGAAAGAAGTTCTATAATTTTTGGAACTCTCTTTACAGATTTCTTAAGTTATCTCAACCATCATTGTGCCTCCGTATTTTGCACCGCCATCATCACATCACCAAGCCATGTCTCTTCTCGTCAGTCGTCGTCATTGTCAACATCATGAAGTCACCATAGTCGCCACCAGTCCTCAGTTGCCGTCATTGTCCACGTCACGCAGTCACCAGTCGACCAGTCCGCGCCATATCACCACCAGTCATCACTCACTCCACGTCCACCGCCCTTGGTAATGAATTTAAGTCATTTTGGGACAAAATAGCCCTGAAAGCTTTAATTGATATTTGTAAACCGACTTGCAGTTTTCGTTTTCTCTACTAATCTCATCTTGATTTAATCTTAATTACGTTTATAGATTTCTAGAGTAGAAACAATTTTAACAGTTTCTACGTCGAAGGTTACAAGACAATTGGACCGTCACACCCACACTACATGCCCACACTTGTCTACTCTGCCTTTGCCATCGTCCTGCCTGGAATATCTTTTACTCCGGGTTTCTATTAAAACCTCAGTTCATTCAATGTAGACATTCTAGAGACTTAGTACATTACAGGCTCCTAATGTGCCTGTTTTGTGCTTTCTAGTCTTCACCTGTCCAGGAATACATTCGGCACTGGTCCCATAATCCTGCCAAAGGACATTTTTCAATGAGCCTCCTGAAGAAGGGAATTCCGCCTCATCGCAAGGTCAACATATAACCTCCGTCATTACCTTCATGTCTCAAGTCACACACAAGGGTAAGAAATATTAAAAAGTCAGTGAGTTAAGACAAAAAAAAATCAATTAACTTCAATATGATATTTCTTTAATAGACGAGCCCAATACGACACGACCTCAAACATGGAGGACTGACTCCTAATTAGAAGGAATTCTATTCCTCATAACCGGACAATCCAAATCTTGAGGACTCCCACTCATCCCTTCCCAACCCAAACACATCGTATCGTCAAACACATACCGAGATCAACAAGTCTCTACAAAAAAATATGCTACTGGATTTTATAAATACTTGTTCATGTTCTTCCCATTCCAATGTGAACAATAAATTGACTGTGGTTGCGTTGCTTCAAATCAGATTAGCGAAAATCACACTTTTTATGTATTGTTCCGATGTACGTATATAAAGCCACAACATTCATGTGCACTCATTATTGCTGCTGTTAAATAATTTTAATTTAATTTGAATTTGGTTTGAGGGTATTCATGTTAAAAATGTAATGACAAAATGATAGGATTTCTGTGAATTAATAAGGATTGTCACAAATTGTCACACTTGCTTGTCATTTCAATTCAATTCAATTGTAAACTCAAGAACAAAAAACGCAACATTGGATTGCATAATACTAATACGTGAATTTGAACATTCAATGGTTTTAGCCGAGAAATTGATTAATACACTATTTAAGTAAACAATATCGCTTATAAGCACTACATATCAGATCATCAGATGAACCTATGAATGAAAACAACACGGTCTCATTCAAAACTGAAGGAAGAACAATATTTTTGAAACAAAAAAGCAAAACTAAATATTTCTAATCGTAAATGGAAATTAGAAACCTTCAGAAACGAAATGCCTTAAAAAGCTTAAATGGTTTTCTATCCTTCTTCGCTTTGCCGTTGCTGCTAGCGTCGCTTACGAACGACATGCTTGGTGTGCACGTGTGGTTG
This sequence comes from Protaphorura armata, assembly GCA_034700305.1. NCBI lineage: Eukaryota > Metazoa > Arthropoda > Collembola > Poduromorpha > Onychiuridae > Protaphorura > Protaphorura armata. Next base: position 3,365 of record JAQIXO010002083.1, on the reverse strand, counting down.
ATAACGTTAATATTTAATTCCGTTGATTTTAAGTCGTTTAGTTCATTCCTTCTTGGATTTAACACAAACATATTTAAGGAGATTCTTAATTTTTAACATTTTTCGAAAGAAATCGATTATACATGCAATGGTCAGGAACCCCCACCAGCTCATCGTTCTCGTCCAGGTTCAGGTGAACTCTGGAATGCACGGGGATTACCGAAGACTGGACTCAGCGAGGAATATATTAATACATTATTACATACTATGTTATTATGTATTATGATTATGATTATTAGGTTAGATGCAGGTCATAGTTCTCTTGTTAGGATTTTACAGGAACTGAGGTTGGAGTCGAGTCAGTCGGGAATTGGGAATTCACCTGGAAGGAACTGTGCCTGTGTCAGTCCCTGTAATCTCTGTGTTGAGATTTGGTAGTTTTGTAAGGTAAACTAAACCAGTACTATTGAATGTGTCTATATTCTGAGTCAAAAATAAATGAAGAGATTTAGCTCTGATAATTGAAAGCAGTCAATTCTGTGTAGCCTATATCCATTGATGTTCAATGCATGCAGTAGTATGGGAGAAAGCTTGTCAAATCTGAATCTTCTCATTGAGATTTAGATTCAGGGTTAAATTCAGAACGCGTGTAGGAGGATGCGGGGGTCTTGATATTTATTGAACTAGACTCATTTTATTTTTAGAACTTTGATATTCTAGTTTTCTATTCCTTCTGGTCTATTTGTAAAATTGCCCGAGTTCTGCTCTATTCCAGTGGAACCCGTCATTTCCGCCTTTAGTCTTTCATTTTAAAGTTTTGGAGTGGCCAAGTCCTACGTTTGTTCCCGAAATAAGAACAAAGCAAAAATGGGCACTGCAGGAACAAATACACTTCAAGAGCAAACAAGGGCATTTGAAGCAAATGTAGCATACTTTGAAAGCATCAAGGCTGGAGATGGTAATTAATTATGAAACATAATTTCATGTGAAACACCAATTTTTATATGCCACAATCAGATTTTAATCGTTTAACAGGTCTTCATCTGGCCACGAATATGATGATGATTTTTTCGGCAAAGAATTACAAAAATTATTTTGTCTTTATGGAGTGAATAGAATATTACGAAAGTGTGTGGTTCAGTTTGGAATACTATGGAACTATGTTCTATGTATAGTGTAAGAAGAATTCCAAATCTCTGGTGTGGTTATGATGTCTCAAAAAGAGCCAAATAAATCTTATCAGTAAACACACCAATCGATATAATTCTAATTCTAATGCTCGTGACTCTTAACGTAAATTCGGTTCTGATGTCACACGATAAACTCGTAGTCAAAGAGAGAGCACAATTTGTTTTGACATATGACATTTACAGTCTTTGTCCGAAGTGGTTCAGTTCTCAGTTGTAGAATGATTGTAATTACTTACTTCGGCAAGTATGGAAAGTATGGATACAATTTTCTTTGAATCCCTAATTCATGTGTTAATTATACAAGGAGTACGGTTTTTCAATCTCTCAAGCATGTCACTTGCAAATAAAGCCGCAGATAGTGAGTATTGAAATCCAGATATCACTTGGACTAATACTTGTTCACAAAGCTTTTTAAGCCTTTCGAATTCGCTTTGTGGTGATGGATTGCTGAAAATATTTTGTCAGAGACGCTTTTAGTTCGGACCCTTTACAATTTGTTTTGTTTTAATTGAAGGTCCCTACAAAATGACGGAAGGAGAGAAAAGGCAATTTGGAGCTCTGCTCAATCACTCCACTTATGGAGCCTTCAGGCATAATCCTGGAGAGGTCACCAAAAATTTATCGGTTCGAGAAAAGCAGGATTGGGAAGGATTAGGAAATATCACAAAAGTCGAAGCAATGCGACGATTTGGTGACAAAGTTGAACAACTCAAAATTGCTGTCAATTTGGCTGTGAATGCTGCAAATGTCAAGAAATAGTTCCTCTCTTCAGTATTTTGGCATAGAATTCTAATCTAAAATTACGTCACAGCATTAATTTCTGAAAATATTTGTGTTATGATACAACATTGATACGGAAACCGAATATCAGAATTTCGTTAATTTAAATAAATTAATACATGTAGTCTTCCTGATATAACTTTCTTACTAATTAGCTTCAGTGATTTCTACAATCGTTTCACGCAATAGTCATCAAAAACAAGCGGTTGAATATTGATCCAGACTGATTTGTTAAAATTACACAACTGCGAACATTAGTGCGTGTACATATTATGATGATAATGCCAAAACATGTTACAAAATCGAAACAAAAGATATGGTTAATTGGCTGTACTTAACCCAGCGTTATAGCTCAGCTCATTATGGTACGGTTCTGCCTTTTCAGGTTAAGAAGTTATTGGTGTCGGATTCTCGGTTCGAAATGGTAGAAATGGTAATTATTAACCAATCGATTTGACTTCGTAACATTTTCAAGGAATATTTGAAATTAGTCAATACAACGACGGTTGGACAACATGCAGCGACATTTACGTTAAAAGTAAAGCAAGCATTTTATAATTGTAATGTTTCTTGCATTGATTTGTAAATAAATAATTTCAAAATGTTCATGCAGACAATGCTATAACTGAATTATTGAAATGCACGTCAGATATTTTGTAAGGAAGATGGAGGCTGAAGAAATTCAATTTATGTGTGTCTTAAAAAATATGAAAATGAACTCGTACATATTTTCTGAAGCCTGTAATTTCGTCCGGATGTCCTCTAAAACAAAGCACTGTCTCAAATCCAGAGTCCATTTATTGTTAGATTTTTATAGGGTAGAAATGTCGAGTGTCAGTTATGCTACGAGTTGGAAGGATTGGAATTGGCTTTTTTGAGTTTATACCACCGTATGTATGCCACCACATTATATAAATTAAATAGATATAAAAACTAATACCACGTACAATTAATTCCACATTCAAAATCATCTCGAAGTCAAAATATTCGCTGTATGCAGATGCGATGAAATTATTTAACGCAAATGCAGAACTTGTTGAGGAGATTTTAAAAATAAACTGAAACAGCTAAGCATGCCATTTAAAATTTATTTTCAAACTAATTATGTAGTCAAATTTTCACAGGTTGCTTTCACCTTTTTGCTTCATTACGGTCAATATTAACATTATACCACAAAACATAAATCTGTTTTCAAAATTTACGAAGCCGAAATCAAGTCTGCATTAATAAAACGAGGTTCGATCACCTCAGAGTATAATTAGCGAAATAGACTCTAATGAACTTCATCCCATAATTACACCTCAGAGACCTTAAGACAAAAGAAAAGGTTAGATTTTACGGGTTATATTTACTCTAGTCTTCGTATTCCCAATTTCCCATGCATACTTTGTGTTGTATTTCTAGTGTTATCTGTTT
>JAQIXO010002082.1:0-10631 GCA_034700305.1 Protaphorura armata | reverse complement strand
AGCCCGAAACGGTAAGGTCCTGAATTCCGTATATATTGCACCCAAACTGGATTCAATACTAAATACATACACATACATACACATGATATGGTCAATAATTAGGTAGGGGTGTCCACGACCTTGATTCTACTCGTGGGAATTTATCCCAATAAATTAGGCCCAAAATTTGTTTATCAATTGCAACACAGGTCAACAAAATCCCAGATTTTAGCTCTAAAATCGTCATAGTCCACAGTTTTAGTTTTCCAGATATGGTACTCTAATTTGCAACCCAACATTCAAATTTTGAATGTGGGATACAAATTAAACTTGAAAAGCGGGAGTTGTGACTTTCCGGGATCAGGCATGATAGGGAAGAGGGCTAATTTATTGTGATGAACAGTAAAAAAAATTCACACAATACAAAATGCTGAAATTAATCGATCTTTCCAAAAAAAAATCAAGAAAACGCAACTGTAGCCTGTTGTGTATTAATTGCTTGGTTTGTCATTGCCGTTGCCGAGTATTTTTCTCAGTGGATTGAGTCCGTGAGAGAGCGTGAGTGTCGTCTGTGCCTTGGACTGTGTTGTCTAAAGTCCACAGGAGAAGGAGAAGAGGGGAGATGGGAGAGAGAAGGTCTTTTCAACTCATTGTGGTAGGAGAAGAGGAGGACCAAGTACACGACGTACAAGAGGATCGTGTAAATGATAGGGAGGAAGGGAATGTCATAGATGTACAGAAAGGCTGCTTCTGGTAAGGTCTTCACGAGGGCCTTGGAAAAGGCCATGAGCACAAAGCGAAATGTGACCACAATGATGAGGCAGTAAGAACCCAGGCGGATCAACGTCGCAGACTCCTACCACACACAAAACATGAAAAGATTTAATTAAATCCAACTTTCTCATACTTTTCATAATATGGAGGTTTCCAAACATGATTTAGTACAGGATATTACAAAAGATACCCTACCACACCGACCACACCCACGCATATGCAATATGCACACCTGCTCAAAAATTTAGACATGAGTTATGCTAGGTTGTCATACTTTTAAGGCAAAATATTAGAAAATACAAATGTTTCCCTTGAAGTACGTAATCGCGGTTTAAAAGAATTATTATGTTAATTAATAAAAGTGTCCTGAGTTTTTAACCGTATCCTTTCTGGATATTATAAGCCGGTAGACTTTCCTCTTCCTAGTGAGAATATTTGAGTAGATCAAGAATGAAGTGGAAATCGGATTGAATTAAACAAAACATGAGGGCAGAATTTCTTTGCACTCCATTATACTCGAACGGTATGCTTTTAGTCGGTTTTCCCGCATTAAAAATTAAAAGGAAAATTGAGGAGATGGGGAAGAAAACTATTATCCCTTAACCCTTAGCCCTGCGAAATGTAGATCCTTGAAAAATGTGCCGTTGCGTCTATGAATAAGTAATGACTTGGAAGAAAAAAAAAGTAAAAGTGGAGATGAGCCGTATATGGATGGGTATGGGTACGTTCGTTGGGAAGAGAGCAATTGAATAGAAAATGACTGAAGAAGGATTACCTCATCTGCACCACGGAAAGTCATGAAACCAGTGGCGAAGAAGGAAATGCACACCACGAACGCACTCACGGACTCCAGCAGTTCTGGAAGTAAATAAGAAAAAAGTATATAGGTAGGGTAGAATCATCAGAGGAGAAAGAAACCTTAGGAAGTGAAGGAAAGAATGGAGATGTGAAACACATCTAATCCTCAAAAGCATTTTTCAATAAATGTCTTCTGACTCACTTCTTCAATAGTCTCAAGAATATGTCAATTTTGAATTAGATTTCTGAGTACACATGAAACACACATGTCTCAGGAAGTTTGGAGAATAAAAATATAGGTATCAAATAAATTTATACGATGTGTCAGCGGTTGTTTTATTTTAGGACTATAGAGTTTCCTAATTTAATGTGTGCCCTAGTATATTTATATTCACACATCATTTATTAGCCTGCCCCTGCCTTGTGCCTTGACTAGATGGACTGATGGATAGGAGAGCCTGACATGGGGATCGTTGACCCGCCCTAAGCCCTCATTTCCATATTTTATCCTGAATCTTCTCTCCACAAAAACTTCAATTTAACTTTCTTTTGTGAAATCTGAGTGAGTTTTTTCTATTGAATGGAAACTCTAAAGTCTCCCATGTGGGTCTTTCTTAAAAAATACTTGGGTTGCGTTAGTCACATAATGCCATTGTCGATTGTCGTGGGCTGAGGTAGCCTGATTTCACAGAACCCATTAGAAATAGAAATACGAACGAACGTCAATTCCATATTGCATTGCGTTCCCACAGGACGTAATCAGAATCAAATGATTTTGTGTTATTTGAGCGTTGGGGTATATAATAATTACGTACTACATTACTCGGCCGCAGCGCATATCAATTCATTCGTTATTCCATGCAGGCAAATTTTCCCTGAATAATTCAATTATTTTGTACTGCGCGCATAGCTCTCAAAACTGTTACAACAAAAGAGTACTGAATTTGTTCAGTCTAATGATTAACGATTTAGAAGGAAAAAAATTATGTCTTCTCAGTACATTTATTAAAAAACGCGGTACATTTCTGATATAATGACAAGGTGAGTGAAAGTCAACTTTCTCCAGCAAAAGAAAAGAGAAGTGAAAGATTTTGCATCCGCTTTGTATAATTCTGTCTTCAAGGAGGGATCTTTATTTTTATCATCCATAAATATTGGGAAATCCAACAAAGTGAGAGCCAGTCACCACGGCTAAATGAAATATTTTGAATACAAGAAAGTAAGATACACATTTCAACAAAATATTTCATTTTATATTAACTTCGTCAGTCAAAAATATTTAGCAAAATATTTCAAAAGAGTTTTCAAGAGTTTTGAAATAGAAAATCTCAACGCTGTGTTGCTCTATATAGCTATCTGGGTCCGGTCAAATAATTTACACCTTTGAAACTCTGCATACCTCAACATGAGTGTTTTCTTTTTTTTCACTTGAACAAAGTGATTTGTTCCTTAAATGGAGGCATCGTGAAGGAGATAGACGTTTTATTTCGAAAAGACTGGTCAATGAATGGTTTTGAAGAGACTTTAGGAATGAGGCTCTAGGGAGTAGGACATGGGACTGGGTCTGGAACTGAAGGGACGGAGTGACTCCACTCCACTCTTTGCACCCCGTCCTGTACGTCTGTAAGTGAAGGAATTTTTACTTTCGATTTTGTCAACTGAAACGAAATTGTCAAGCAGAAGGAGCGGACTCGATGGAATGTAATGGAATTTGGATTCTAGACTCTATTCAATCGTACAAAATGTACCTTTCTCCAACACACGAAACACATATTGCGAGAAAATCCCCTCGTGTATTTTTCAAAGGGTGTCAAGTATATCAGCCCGCATTCGAAATCTTCCATGTTTCATTTAGCGTTATAGAAACATACACATATTCACCATAATTTGAATTTAAGCATTTGCATCGAAACGGTAGCGGCAGATCCGTGACACAATACTACGGCTTGTGCACTAGCAGCTTTGTTATGTGTTTCTCTCCTTAGCCTTTTTGATAAATGAGGTGACTCACATATTTTCCACCCTGTACATACATGTACGTATACTTTATCTAGTGGATAAACTGATTCTGGTGGACCATGTATTTCAATTTCATTCGGAACGGAAGACTTCACTGCAGGAAACCAGAAATAAATACAAATACAGATACATATATGTACATGGACTCCTAAACTCTAAACTGTGGAACTGTACAACCATGGAAATCCAACACGATTTAAGTTTCTCAAATCGAAAACTTGGAATTGGATTTGGAGAAAGAGGACAGGATAACTACAAACACCTTGTTCCTTCCTATCCATCGACATTCCCTTGTCTGGTCTCTTATCAAAAATAGCAAGTGTTATATTCAACATTTCATATTTCTTTACCCTATAATTTTTTTGTTAGAACGGTATAGTTTTAACTATTTTATTTGCTTAATTATACACAAACAGTACAAGTAGAATGTCCATGTCCACTTACTGGTGCCCATGACGGTGACGGCGGTTGGAAACGTTTGAACCATTTGAGTCACGGCGAAAAACTGTAAAGAATATTATAAATCCATATAGAAATACCGACAAGTCTAACGGGCGAGATTTAATTGGGACTAAAACTCAAGGGACAGATGAATTAGAGGGACTCGAGGACTCGACATTGGAACTATGGACCACCAAATGTGGGAATACTTATTCAAGGGAATACTTATTCAATTCTGCACTGATTTAGCGATTTTTTTAAGTGTCTTACAATATTTATGAACCACACTGAAATTTTTACCACAGAAGACCGAAAGTTGAAGGCTCTGCTTAAAAGCTTTGGAGGAATCAAGAATAATCCCAGTGGATTTAAAGAATAAATGATTCTGGAATGTGTGGGATACGAGAGATACGATGTCGGACGGAGCCATTAATTTAATTATATAAGGACTAATCACTTTAACAGCCAGCAAATTAATTCTCTTAAATCTCTTACATTCATAATACTACGCTGTGTATTTCATTGTGCTAAAACTACGTGACGGTTTGTGGGTTTTACCAAAGAAACGAAACTATTTCTTATGAAATACAAAACAAATGTGATCATGGCGGAAATGGTAAGGTCCATTTCAACTTACAAAATGGATGTGATCGTGGAAAAATGTTTGGTATTTTAAGTGCATGCTTTTGCGTTCGTGTCGGCTCGAGGCCGCTCGCACTTGATGCTGATCGTTCAAGACATTCTTTTCTCAAGAACGTACAAAGTGATTTCGTGTTTTCCCCTCACTCTCTCAATATGAAACATAATATTTGGTCACTTTGTGTACAAAAATACGTACTTACTGAGTTTGCTCTATTGTTTAAATAGAATTTTTCATCTTATGCTATTTCTTATTTTATTTTTGCTTTCAATTTTAACAAGGGAAAACACAGCACAGGCATTTGGATGGAACAGAGTGCATCAAAGAAACGGGGGAAAAGTTAGAAAGTTAAAAACCAAGAAATATATTTCTCCTTTCCCTTTCTCCGCTCACAAAAGAGAAAGTATTTCACAAAGTCTGGGTCCAATGGACAAAGTCATTCTGATTTACTCGTCCGCATTTCCACATTTCCACATACAAAAAACTTTTTATTTACTATATTTCATATTGTGGGAAAATAATTTTTACCACGCTCATGCTTTCATTTATGCAGACGCTTAAAACTAGGTAAACTTAACTTTTTAACAATGTGAATGGTGGATACATAGAAGGATGGGAAGGTGGTTCTTCTTCTGGTCTCATTTAATGTATCAGTATATTACTCTGCCATTTAATATGAACGCCATAATTTCACTAATGTAAACAATATTAAAATTATGCAATGTTAAACAAAAGTTGCAATTTATTTTATGTGTACATTAGCACCTCTCGAGGGCATAAGCACCAGCATAAGCACAAAGACAGAAATGAGAGAGGTGTGATAATAAATGCATTTTGGAACATTCAATGTGTCTCTCCAATAAATCACTTGATATATTTTTATGAATCAATTTTCTTCTTCAGTGAATCGCTTACGCTGAGCTGTGCCTCTGATGCCACAGAAGCACAACGCAGAGTAAATTCTAAGTGGAAATGATTTGTGAGTTTGGCGGTTAGGCTGGCAGGCCGGCACATAACCGTGCCAACATATGTAAAAGACAGAAACGATTCCATACGGATACTTTATGTACTCAACTCACACAGTACAGACTAAAGAGAAGACTCTTTTCCAATTCAAACTCTGTCATTTCCCATCGGACCTATTGAAATTGAGCAATGATCTCGGAATTTTATCCCGTGTCATTTTTATAGCTTGGCGTACCTGTCCATGTATATTGATAATTCAATGCTTACATTTTTGGGTCTCTGGTGCTTGCTGGATATTTTAAAACTTATTTCAACGCCTTGCTCAGGATTAGATCTACTGGAGTTCGATTCTTCGAACTTGAACGAACATTTTATAGCTTTCGACAACACGGTGTGGTTATTTTTTGTTAAGAGATTATTTACTAAAGTTTTTTTTTCCTTAACGAGTTTCTCGTTAATGGTTTTTCCTTAAACGTTCTCATAGAATGAGACCTTTGAAAATAATTATGTACCGTATAATAATTTGAGTTATTTTTAATGCCACACTGTGGTTTGATTTTGTTTTACCCTGGAGGAGTAATTAGTATGCAAATTTATGAAATTAATTTTGGACGGGGTGGTAAAAATATACACAAGCAGGACTGAATTAAATTAAGATTGTGAGATCTTATGAGTGAGTGAGTATTAAATGATTTTCTCTACGTGTGGTGTACGTGTATTCTAATTTCAATCTGATGCAGCAATGCCCCCTATGTAGCGTTAGCGTAGGGAGCGCAAGGTTTTGACTATATAATTAAACGGAGCCATAGCCTGTCCTTTGTTCTCCCTCTCAGGAATTTTAATTACTTCCACTTTGCAGTTAATTATTTTCTAATTAATGGATCTAATCCAATGTGTCTGTGTCCATGGGTGAAGGATCCTCTGTCTGTCGGTGTCTCAAATTCTTCTACGATGCACTGCGAGGACTGCGACTGCAATGCGGTAGCCATAGCAAAGCAGACCAGGCCACGAGACAAAAATTAGCATACGGAAGGACTCCACTTCATTTTGTGATTAAATCGTTCATCCCGGTTTCGCGCTAATGAAACAGTTCAACATCATATGGCGGGCTTTTTTCATCTCGGAGCGTGGAGCACGACAATGAGCACGCATACTGACACTAGGGTGAAAATTAAGCGACGGAAAATCAAATGCAGAATTATTATACCGTGTATTACCGAGTAGAAACCTGGTCTCGAGTAGTAACCCGGCCTCGAATTCAAACCGGGTAAAATCATGCGTTCTTCCATAACAGCCCATGTATTAATTTGCCCCAGTACTCGTTTATAAACCGGTTCTGGAGGGGGCAAACCCGTGACCAACTTTCAACCAACTTTTGGCCTGGCCTATTTTTCATTAACACGTTACGTCCTCACAATAGCCAAAAATGCTCAAATATGTTTAAAATTCATCTTGAATATTTTTGTAAATGTTTGAAAATGATTATCGAGAGTTTTGTATGGCGTTTAACAACAACCCGTAAAAATTTCATTTTCATAAGGGACACTCCTTGAGCATTTAATTGTCAATGTTGTCAATTTAAGCGTGAATTTATAGTTGTGCACATGGCTTTCACTGCTTTCACCTTGTGTCAATTTTGTAATGCTAATTCAATGCAGCTTTAAAATTGAAAAATATTATTTGAATGCAGTCGTATGAGAAGGAACTTTTCTGGAGTGACAATATTGCTGTGAATCGTCCATTTTTTAATTTATTATATAACATTACAATACTTTTGGTGATGACTTATCTTGCAAAATTAGAATTTCTCTTTCATTTAATAAAACGAACATGTTTTACGCAAATTTATCTCGTAAAATAGAAAACTCGTAAAAAAAATTGCGGATTAATTTGACATTTCAGATTAATGTTTTAATTTTTAATGGAGAAATCAAATCTAAACTCACAAGATGAAGGCTGACCATGTGAAAAACAGCGGCTCTGATTGTGCAACACATTAGATTCCTCACAGATGTCACAAAAGCCAGTGCACTCCAGATGAGATCTCTTGAGATTCAAGATGAGCTCTCGAGTCCACAAACAATTTTCTCCACAAATCCTCTCTCTCTTCACAAAGGAAGAAAGTTTTTTTACTCTCACATCACTTTGCTTACTTTCACTTGTGCATTCACCAAAGGTAACCAAAAGTGTTTGAGTTTGAAACGTTGAAAGATAACATTAGATTGTACGTGGAGACAGACAGACATAGAAAGTTGGATTCCCATTCAGAATTCACATATTCTTTCCTTTCGTTGGATACCTATGAATACGAATTTCCATTCATTGTATTTCGAGCCGTTGAGCGGTACGGAGGAATACAGGGTGGTTCATCAGCTAGCATTTTGTGAATCTTCGTAATTAAATAGGAAATTGTTTTCATTGTTGTGCACCCTGTGCTGAGTGCTGATGATGCTGTGCTTGCTCGTGTTGAGATTATTTGTAAGAGAGAGAAAGGGGCCACACCACAAAATTTTGGATTTATGACTCTGTGTCACTTTTAATTCTGTCGTTCTCGTGTTTTGTGTCTCTGTGTGTGTTGTGTGAAATCTTCGCACTCAACTCCACTACACCATACTCTACATAATTTTCCGAGAAGAATTTACACATTTTGTTTTCCATTTGTGTTCATAAATCTTGACACCTGTCTCGGAGCACTCATCCTCCTCCCTTCCTTCCTCTCTTGTGGGGAAACAGTGATTTAAAAAATCATAATATTCATATGTACTTGTTCATTGTTAGCACCACCACAAGTAATCTATTCATGTAAAAATTAGTTCTCGTCGTGTTTGTTTTGTTGTAGAAATAAATAATGTACCCAGAACAAAAGGATAGCCAAAATTAAAGCGACAAGTTATACAGTTCTAACAAACTTTTAGTTTATTATTCTGAACATGTTTTTTTGTAAATAAGTGGCGCACACAGCTTAGGAATATATAAATCTGAATGTCAAATTGTTGAGGGCCACCCCATATGACGTGTGTATGTACGCGTAGACCTTAAATAAAATTTAAACTGAACACTAAAAATCGATGTAAACCTTTTAAAGACGAATCATAAAATTTGTGCATGAGCTTGAGATTTCTCTTCGCATAGCTTTTGACTTTCGATTATGAATTTCACCACCGCTTTCGCTTTTCCCTCTCGGAAATTCTATATAGTGACTTGAGCTCGAACTAACCAATTTCCGTCTGCCATCAAATCTTTTTAAACGATAAAATAAAATAAAAATTGGACTCACGAACAGGTGAAGATGTAAAACGTAATGCAGAATCAAATGCAATTATCCACACAATTTTCAACTATTTCATTTTGTGAAATCATGGTTGTCTGTGGATGTCCGGATGTGTACAGTATGTTTATCTCCGACACCAATGGACGTCAACATTTCAGTATAAAATTGTGGGCTTTTGCGAGAGAGTACAGTGTGTTTCAAAATTGGACGGGATGAGATAGAACCGATCATGTGTGTATTCTATGTTTATTCCTCATACATCAAGTGCACGACTGATTTGAACATAAGCTATGCAGACTTTATTTTTAAATTAAAATTGACATGAAACAAATTGTGGTTATGGATGGAGGGAGACTTGGGTCTCTAGTCTCTGGACTAGACTACTGGTTGGATCAAGTCAAAGCCGATTTTTAATTAAATTCTGAAGACAGGACGAATACCGTAAATGACCGATTAAACGCCCTGGTTCGAATAAACGCCCCTCATAAATATAAATTATTTAATTAGACGCCATGTTAAGCATACCTAAACGCTATGCCCGAATAAACGCCCTGGTTCAAATAAACGCCCTGCAAAAAAGTCTAAAGGTCATTTACAGTACGTATAAACAACACAAAGCAACAGAACCAAACTACAAGGAAATGAAGAAATTAGGTTTTATATTTTTGATTAAAACTTGAGCTCGAATAAGTTGCCATGATGTTTATGTTCAGTCGGACTGGTTTGCTTATATTTCCGTAGATAACTTTAATGTCTTCATTTCCAACAAACTCATAATAATATACGTACATGATTGTCAGAGGAAACAAAATTTGGAGAAATCACGAAGGGTGGGGACAGTGGCGAGTGTGTTTATGGTTTTACAAGGGAGTCGCCGTCCACATTGTAAAATTACTGTTAACATTTTTGGATATTTGCACTTTCATAATTTGTTATATCGTTGCAGATTCAACAAGTTTTATTTCCTACTACTAGGGATACCGTCTCCCGGTTAAGTGTAAAGTGATTCCATCTTTTAACTTTTTTATGTAAATTAAAATAACCATCCTAACACTAAATCATTTTACGAGTTTAAGACTTTCTTTGTGAAAGTTTCTATCGTTGTAAGGATTTTCTTCATTTCCGTCCCGTGTGTTTATTTGGAGGGAAAATGAGGACAAAACTTCAAAAGTTGCAGAGGAGAAGGAATTAATGGTTGACGGAGCAGAAGAAGAAGAGGGAGAAGATTGTTATTCATGTACGACAAAAATCTGGCTTATGGTGAATCATGTTAAATTGTATGGAAGGAACAGAAACACATTGGAGCATGGGTGCACGAGAGTTGAGAGAAAGAAGTTTCAATTTACCCTCATTTTATTCATAACATTTGCGTTAGCTTTAACATTCTCTTCTCCTCTCGTTTTTCATATGTTACAGTTCGGTACGCTTCATTCCGATAAGTGTGGAATTCTATACTCACCATGTTAGTCATTGCACGGCACCCAGTTGACAATTTTTTTAGTCCCTGGTGGCCTGGTCAACTGAATCATAGTCAGGGCATGCCCGCCGGGACCAGAAAAAAAATGTCATATCTTTGTGCTGGTATTCATGTAATGACTATCCCTTGTTAGACCTTGTTGTTAGCTTGTTACGGGACTCATTCTGCGTCATTGCTTCAATAGGGTTTGTTTCCACGGCCTGGCAGAGTTGTTGCGTTGAACTTTTCTATATCGAAAGCTATTTTGAATAAGACTTCTAATAATT
>JAQIXO010002081.1:0-10631 GCA_034700305.1 Protaphorura armata | reverse complement strand
TTTGGAATAAACAAGTTACAAGACCTCCTATAACAACAAACAGCTAACTACTAACTAACTAGGTGGAAACTTCTTGATCCAAGGTTTCCACAGTACAAGTTAGTCGTCATAAAGTGGTTTTATTCGAACGCTTGGATTTACGACCCTAGTTGAAAAGGTTAAGGCTGGAATTTACGACTCCAGTCAAGAACATTAAAGTGAAGTTTGTAATTGCAGCAAGAATTTAGGGGAGCTATTGAAGGGCGGGAGATTCACCCCGCGGCAACCCAAAGTTAAAGGAGTTAGTTGAGTTTCGTGAATTACAGTGCCTGATAATCCCAATAAATAATTGGTGCCTCATAAATCTACTATGCACAGAATCGTAACATTATATACAGTTGTAATTGAAAATTCAATTACGATTACGTAATTGTAATTAAATTACTTTCAGTATTTGGCAAATTAAATTACTTTCAGTATTTGGCAAATTAAATTACTTTCAGTATTTGGCAAATTAAATTACTTTCAGTATTTGGCAATGTAATTGTAATTGTAATTAAAATACATTGGCCTTTCCACATGTAATTGTAATTGTAATTATATTACTTGACAATTCTCGAATTGTTATTGTAATTAATTGAAATACATTAGCCTTGTAATTCTCCCAAGCCTGCCCCGTGCTTTGCCATGTACCGCTTTGCCGCACTCGGGGTTTATATGACATTTCCTAGCACTAAGCCTGGAGCATAAAGAGCAGTAAGTTATTGAATGCCAATATAAATATTTAAGCGTCGAAATGCTGTGTTCTAAAATCATGTGTCATTGATTAGTATGATCAGGGCGTAAGAAATGACAGCGGAACTGCAAATAAGCTGTTCAGCGATTGAATTTCTGATTTTCAGCCTGGTTGTGCTATGCATTGTGACCTTTTATAGACTTAGACCGACTTTCTCTTTTCAGTATTTTAACATACTTTTGATTGATCAGTGATTTTGAGTGCTTGGCTTGCTGGAATGACAATTGGACAACCGGACTCTGTAACCCTACCGGAACGCGATGAGTGTATAATGGCTGCACAGTGCAATTTGATCAAGGGAGACGTGACGATAGAAAGCCAAGGTCACCCTGGCGAGTTCTATAAATATGCAATTCAGAATCTCCAAAAATCTCAAAAGTACAAGAAATGCCCCACCGAAAGTATTTTCTTGGTAAGGCGAAAAAGTAATTTGTTTGTCAAAATTCCTTCTGTTTTCTCTAAATCTGTCCATGAACTTGTGTGGCGAACGTGACTCAATAAGTCCAGTTCTGTCCAGTGGTGTTAATTAACCTGAAGACTTAATACCTTTCTCATATTAATCCTGGATTATAATTAATGTTCTTCAACAGCACTGTAAGAAGAAAAGGTTGGAATGCGAATCTGACATCAATATACTTGCTCGCAATACGTTTGGGATTTCTCTGGAACTTCTTGCTGCTTGTCCGTACCTGACATGGCCTTTCATGATATTCAATTGCCAGAATTATGAGAATTGGCCTCAACCTGCGAATCTAATGATACCAGAGCGTTCCAGAAGTTGCCTAACTCAGTGCTACCTAGTTGATGAGTTTGAAACCATTCAGAGGACTCTAAACCTGACTGACTTTCCACAAAACTGGGAAGCTATAAAAAATATTTCAAAACATATTAAATCAACAATGAGGACAATTGAAGAGAGGCAAGGTAGTTCAATCTTATACCCATGGGACGGGCGAGCACCTAGGACCAGAATGGATATTACTGAAAAAGTGAGTTGAAATCATTTACGTCTAGCCATTGTTAACAGTGAGAAATAAATTCCTTGTATGCTATTTGTGCATTCCATCTCAACATTTATTTTGTTTATTCTAGTTTTTTTATCTTCATGGGATCCTAGGAGGAATCCGTGGACCTGAAATATTCTGCCCTCCAAATCACTACATTGATGCAGTCCAACAAGAATTTATTTCAGCGCCATCCCGTGGCGTTCCCACGGTGACTCCCAACTTAAGTTTCCGCTGTTCTGAATTTACACGTTTAAACGAAACCAGAGAGTTATGGACACACGCACTAAATGCTACTCATAAGACCACATCTTGTTACAGGCCTGCGGAAAAGAGATTCATCGCCGCAGTGAACGTGATTTTTTTTGCACGTTTGAACTTTCAGTCTGTATCATACGATTTCTCCTGTGAACGACTGTTCACACCGCGTTCAAATATTTATAATTGTCCTCCGCTCACTGCACTCTGTTCTGTTGCACTTTATTATTCTGGGCCTCGTGCTGGGCCTGTGACCCGAGTAACTGGTTTCAACTTCGGTTGTTGTGCCTACCCCCGGGTAATTACATAGCTATCATTACATTACTTATTTTAAAGTACAGTAGCTCAGACCGTTATATTCATTTTGATTTCAGATTGTAAAGGAATGCGGGACCCCAATATTCACATTAGAGAAAATTGATGTCAATTGTGTTAAACAGTCAAATCCAGAGATACAATCTTGTTCCTATATTTCCCAGTTTGGCCTAGAAGTAAATGGTGTGCTCAACACGACAGTTCAGACTGATGCCATATTGTTAGAACACGCCGGCATTTTTGAAAAGATATTAACGGGTATCATCTATGTTCATCCTATGTTTGTGCGACATAGTTTTGATTGGACTAACGTTCCTGAGAAAATGCGTCAACTGGCTGTCAAGGAATCCCACACTGAAATTCTAGAATCGAGTTCGAGATTCTTTAGGCGTCAACCCAAAATTACATGTGGAAAGTACGTGATCCATTCTCGTGACCAATTAAAAAACTTCGTACCATCTTCGGAATCCAGAGTAGTAGAGGAATATTTAGAATTCGCAATGGAAGGCTGCACCCCAGGATTCCAGACCTTACCTAAAACTTTTAAATGTCTTAGTGCGCCCAAATCTGCTTGCCAAACCCTAACTCTAGAATGTCGATTATGTAATGCGACATTTGAATATGGTTTAGATCTACCGAGAGGTGTGAATTTATCTAAAGTAGAGGCCAGTAAGTTGTACGAACGGTTACTACGGATCCACACATTATCGGGTTTATCAGATGGCATGTACGACTGGGTAAATGTCCCAAACAATCCATCGTCGACGACAAATTTGGAGACGCTAACAGTAGTAAACAGACAAAGTGAATTTGTGACTAACCTTGGACTTCCAGTACTGAAATGTGGTTCGGGAACAATTGTTGCGAAGAATCTCGTCGAACTTGTAATATTTGTCAATGGCAGATACAGGCGTAGACTATTCAAAAATGGATTTCAATTGCGTCAATGAATCAACGCATGTACACGATAATATCGAAGTAGTAATGGCAGCATGCCTTACTATACAAATTATTAAAGAATCAAACACGTTCTAAAAATCAAATAAATTGTCTTTGAAACATCAAAACTATTCATTTTCACGACTCTTCCACGTTGAGAGAAACTGTTCTTTGAACATTCTTGTGTAGCTGACCAGGGAATCCATCCATCATATTTGTTTCTCTTTGATGCCATTTTCCTCGATCTGTCGTGTGTGAAATCCGGAAGGGAAATGCGGTAGTCCGATATTACTCCTGTGCGGGGATAACCTGAATTTACTTGCCCTTGTCAGTTTAACATTCGAAATTTCTTTGAGACTAGCCCTTGTCAGTTTAACATTAGAAAATTCTAGAAATTAGCCATTGTCACTTTAATATTCCCAATTTTTCGGTAATTAATCCTTGTCAGTTTAACATTCGATTTTTTTGGAAATTAGACCTTGCCAGTTTAACATTCGACAATTTTGGAAATTATGACTCGTGAGTTTAACATTAAGTTTACCATTATCGGGACAAGTTTATCAAAACCGGGACTATTTCGGGACGTCTAGCCCTGTCTGTTTGGGATCTCACCTGTCCTATGCCAGGGATGTCCGGTTGTCAACAGAAACCCGCGTATTTGTGTTTGTTTGCACGGGAAGAGTTGAGTTCCCGATGTGGGTCCAATTCGCGAGTCTGAATGAATCAAATGTCCTGTTGTCAAAGAAACCCGTGTATTTATTTACACTGGAAGGGATGAGTTGACAAGGACAAAATTTTGACCTCAATTACTTCACTCCCATCTGTCACCCCGTCCACTTCAATTTCCAATCATTTTCTCTCATCCATTCGTCTTTTTTTGTCTTCGTTGTCTTTGGCCATGTTTCGTCCAAAAACGGGGATCCTCCTCGTCCTGTTGACTTTCGTCTTCTTGGCGGACTCTCAGAAAGTGAACGAGACTTGTTGTTTTGAAGACTGGGATCCGGAAGCTGGGCGAGTGTTCCAAGTCTTCAGTCGGAATGGGAAGAATTTCAATGCGGCTCCATTCCAAACTGAACTCCAGCGTTGGAAGAGCAACATGTCCAAGTACTACGTGGATGAGGAACCTGAAGCCATCTGCAGAGGTCTTCTCAACCTGAAGTGCAACTCAGGCACAAAGAAATGTGAGTGCAGTCAGTTGGAGCCATTCTTCAAGTATGTGGCGGACCCGGGGGGCTATTGTGTTGGAGGGTCGAACACTTTCTGTGTGACGGAGATCAATGCTGTTCGCTGCAAGAATCATTTCTTCAAATGCATCCCCAATCCGGCTTGGAACAATAAATTCGAATGTAAGTTTTTACGGGAGACTTTTTTTTATAGATTACATTAAATATTTTTATAAATAGTTGAATTATTCTGGACAGATTGTAAATTGGATGCGGACGCTCCTGATGGAGCTGAGGATTTGGTCGAGTATGAGAACCAAATGTATACTTGTGAAGGAGGGAAGTGTACGCCGGCTAAAAACAAGAAGGGTGATGGCACTCGGACTCAATCTCCGTCCTTCCGCATCCTCATCTTCATTTGGGCTCTCAGCTTTCCACTCGTAAGAACTCATACTAATTAATTATTTCCCTTCAATTTTAATTAAGATTTAAGGACTATTTTTCAATATTTGTGTCTAATTCTCACCATTTATTTTCATTTGTTTAGTTTTCCGGGGTCCATCAAGTCCAACCCTAAACTTCCATCCTACCACACGTCACATCATTTAATACTACATTGTTAACGTGAGAACGTTCACTTGTTAGGAATTTTATGCCGATATTCCTATACAAATTCAACATACAATACATTTTTGGTGAAACAATAAAATATTATTTTAAAACAACTAAAGACTCAAATTGCATTTGATAATGAAATAAAATCAACAATTAAATTATTTACTCAAAGTGTAAGGCATATTTAATCGTCTTTTGGGTTGAAATATTCATGGAATAAATAGAGAACATCAACAAACACAAAATATTAAATTAAATTAGTGGACAACAATATTCAACAATTTAACAAAGAAATAACAATGAACTAGGCTCTACGCCTTAAGGTGATAAGAAATAGAGTAGTTTTTTTTCGGCCGAGGCGATAAATTCAACATCAACGCGAAAAAAATGTCAGGTTTTTCAATCATACTGTAACGCATGTCATGTGAATGGGAGTCAAAGGTATTGTCTGAAGTAGTTTGAAGTCTCATGTCTCGTCCATTGTTGTCCTCAGTCAATTTTACCGGTTATTTGTTCGTTATATTTATAATTCTGGTCAATCGTAAACGCGTTACTCAGTCAGGTCAGTCAGTCAAGCAGGTCAAAAGATTAATTAAAGGTCAAGCCAAATCAAAACATGCAGTTTAGTAGAATTTTGAATTCCAAAGTCAAAGTGATCCGTTAGATGGGGTTGTCTAGAAATTGGTCCACCAATATAAGACTCAGATTCACGTGAAGAGAATTCCGCATCACTTCCAAAAAAAATTGAAGGGTTTAGCGTGTCTTCTGATAAGTGTCGTACATTTTCTCTACGGCACTCAACACTTTGTTAGTAGTGGCAGCAAAATCATAGGACTTTCCTAAACGCCTCCATCCGCTATCCCACCCACCTCCTCCGCCAGAGTGTTTATTAAAAAGTGGATACAGCACTAAAAAAAGAATGTCAGGTCAAAGGTCAAAATGATTTAGAGTACAAATTGTGGGAATGGATGACGCGACGTACGGAACGCCAAGAGGAGTAGAATGGCTGCAAGTGCAATGTAGACACCCGTTGAGACGTCAAAGGTCAGACGGTGATTTTGACCACCTCCGTGAATTGAAATGTTCTTGGGATAAATAGAGGATAGTTCAACAAATACAATAAAAACTAAACTAAATTAAATAATGGTCAACAATGATGAATGTCTTTTGAATGGGAGTCAAAAGTATTGTCTGAAGTATTCGGGTGTCTCATGTCTCATCCATTGTTGTTCTGTGGTCAGTCCGTCAGTCTTACTGGTCATTTGTTCGTAATAAGTTTTAGTATTCATAAATCGTCCAGTCAGTCGGTCAGTCAGTTAGGTCACACCAAACCAAACTGGTTTCGTAGAACTCTAGTTCCATGCAATGTCGAAATGTTCCGTTGGATGGTGTTGTCTTGAAAATCTTCCGCAAAAGAATCATGGGCCAGAATGAGATAGTGCCGGCCGACTGTCCTTACCATTTCCAAATTACATTTCAGAGGGTTTAGTGGGTTTTGTGATAAGTGTCGTACATTTTCTCCACTGCCTTCAACACTTTGTTGGTGGTGTCGGCAAAATCGTAGGATGTCCCTAAAGCCCTGTAAACACTCTCCCATCCACCACCGCCAGAGTGTTTATTCGTAAGTGGATAGATGACTGAAAACAAAAATCGAAAGTCATAGAGTAAGTCAAAAAATTGTCAAGTGGTAATATGGATGTTTCTTTAAAAAATTCTTACTGGCTGCAAGGACGACGATGATAATGATGGCTGCAACGGCAAGGAGAAGACCTGTTGTAAGGTCAAATGAGAGACCACTTTCGTGCCCACCTCCCCCATGGACATCGTGGCCACCCCATCCTCCTCCGTGAACATCGTATCCACCGTACTGTCGGGAGTGATGTTCTCCGCGAGTGGTAGCATCTTCCGCTTTGGCTATGCCATTCACCTTCGCCCCACCCCCACCTTTACCCAATACGCCATTTATGACCAGGACGACAAAAATTATGGAACGGAGCATTTTTGTCAAACAGTTGTGTATCCAAAATCTATGGAAAATAATTCAGTGAATTTCAATGGCTGATTGAGGAAAACTGATGCACAGGGAGTTGTGGGAGAGCCGTGAAACAAGCGGTCACTTATTGTTAGCCAAACTGAAGTGGTCACGCCGGATAACAGTTTTATGCATAAGACCGCACACTAATGTCAACGAAGTCGATTCATTTCTAAGGTGTAAAAGTTTTTTACGTAAGTAAAGGAAATTCTCCCAAGTAAAATCGGTTTCATAATAATGGCAATTGATGCCGGCCTGAATTTTGCTTACGGTGTTATGGGCTAGTTTAGGTCCATAACCCTGTACCGACTTTATTGTCAATTGAATAAAATTAATGGCGTTCCATTTAACTCGATGCAATTAGTTTGACCCTTGGAAAGGTTTGAATTCCACTCCACCCACCACAGCCCTTGGCCCTTATTGTTCGGTCACACGGGACCGAATTCAGAATATTCGGTTGTTCACTTTTCTCGAATCCAAGATTAGTATTGAAGTGAATTCCGTGTATTGAGTTCAACACGTAACTATTATTTTTTCGAGTAACGGAATAGCCGGTTAATCCCTATGAACAATGGTTATATTTTGAATCACAATTAACATTGTGAAAAAAAAATTACACCAAGAAATTAGTCAAGTTTGGAATTATTTTCCAGAAAACAGGTGCAGAAACTAAAAAATATAAATGGAATTTTGTAAAAAATAATATAATTTCTACCTGAGGGAATTGAAGTTCTCTTACTACTCTACTCACTACTCTCCACTGTCTGTGGACCAAAGAGTGAAGATGATTAAGACTTTGTCTTGTGTTCACACTTGAACGTGCGACGACAATTCATCTGATAAGACTCAGATAGTTCAAGTGCGTGGACTACCGTGCCAATTAACCTCGTCTTGCATCAACTAGAGTGCGTGTCAGATTTCCATAAAACAGTTTTGGCAAGTGTTCTTTATGGGTCAAGTTTAATTAAATTTTAATCACTCAGACAACAGTTAACGACGTTGTCGTTGTGTTCCTTCGCGTCATGAACCCCCATGTTGTTGCAAGAAATTTGGATGCCATGGATGTCCGGTTGTCAATAGGAACCCGCGTTTTTGTGTTTGTTTATAGGGGAAGAGTTGTGTTTCCTAACGTGGACTTGTGAGTCAAATCATTTTGTCATCAATTCGTCCATTTTTGTCTCCGTTGTCTTTGGCCATGTTTCGTCCAAACACGGGGATACTTCTCGTCCTTTTGACTCTTGTCATCTTGGCGGACTCTCAGAAAGTGAACGAGACTTGTTGTTTTGAGGACTGGGACTCGGAAGCTGGGCGAGTGTTCCAAATCTTCAGTCGAAATGGAAAGAATTTCAATGCGGCTCCATTCCAAACTGAACTAGCCCGTTGGAAGGCCAACATGTCCAAGTACTACGTGGATGAGGAACCAGAAGCCATCTGCCGAGGTCTTCTCAACATGAACTGCAACAAAGGGACAAAGAAGTGTGAGTGCAGTCAGATGGAGCCACCCTTCAAGTACGTGGTGGACAAAGGGGGCTATTGTGTTGGAGGGAAGGACACTTTCTGTGTGAGCGAGGTCAATGCTGTTCGCTGCAAGAATCATTTCTTCAAGTGCATCCCCAATCCGGCTTGGAACAATAAATTCGAATGTAAGTTTTTACGAGGTTTTCAACAGAATCCAAATATTTTTCTAAATATTGGTTGATTTATTTTGGACAGATTGTAAATTGGACGCGAACGCCCCTGCCGGAGCTGAGGATTGGACCGAGTGGGAGAACGAAATGTATACTTCTGAAGGAGGGAACTTTATGAAGGTTGACATGAACAAGAAGGGTGAGGGCACTCGTACTCAATCTATGTCCTTCCGCATCCTTATCTTCATTTCGGCTCTCAGCTTTACACTCGAAAAAAATATTTTTCATCCCATGTACTAGAATTCTTCAATTGTGATGATGCAGTCGGCCGCCAAATTCATTCAACATTTGATAATGAAATAAAATCAACAATTAAATTAATTACTCAAAGTGTAAGATTTATTTAATCGTCTTTTGGATTGAAATATTCATGGAATAAATAGAGAATATGAACAAACACAAAATATTAAATTAAAATAACAATGAACTTAATGGGCAACAATATTCAACAATTTAACAAAGAAATAACAATGAACTAGGCTCCTCGCCTTAAGGTAATAAGAAATAGTGTGGTTTCCTACTTTTCTTTCCGGCCGAGACGCGAATTCAACTTCAATGTGAAAGAAATGTCAGGGTTTTTAGCCTAAAGTAATATAACGGATGTCATGTCATGTGAATGGGAGTCAAACCAGTCAGGGGTATTGTCAGAAGTAGTCCTAAGTCTCATGTCTCGTCCATTGTTGTCCTCAGTCAGAGATACACGCATGCGTATTAGTTCTTTGTCCATAATAAGTTTTCATGCTAGTCAATCGTATACGCGTAACTCAGTCAGGTCAGTCAATCAGTTAAGGTCAAGGTTAAAGGTCAAACCAAATCAAAATAGTTTAGTAGAATTTTAAATTCCAATGTCAAAGTGATGCGTTAGATGGGGTTGTCTAGAAATTGGTCCACCGAGATAAGACTCAGATTCACGTGAAGAGAATTCCGCATCACCTCCGTGCAAAAAATTGAAGGGTTTAGCGTGCCTTCTGATATTTGTCGTACATATTCTCCACAGCACTCAACACTTTATTAGTAGTGGCAGCAAAATCATAGGACTTTCCTAAACGCCTCCATCCACTGTCCCATCCACCTCCACCGCCATGTTTATTGAAAAGTGGCCAGAGCACTAAAAATCAAAACAAAACAAAAGGTCATAGGTCACCGCAAAGGTCAAATTGATTTAGAGTACATTACAAATTGTGAACATACGGAATGCTAGGAGGAGGAGAATGGCTGCAAGAGCAAGGTAGACACCCGTTGAGACGTCAAAGGTCAGACCATGATCGTGGCCACCTCCGTGGTGGGCATCGTGTCCACCACCTGAACCTCCGTACGAACTGTAGTGGTATTGCTGGGAATAAGGTCCTCCTCCTCGAGTCGTCTCAGCAGCTGTAGGTGTGTCCACGGATTTCACTTTAACATCAGCATATGCACCACTTGTTAGGACTAGAACCACCAAAATTACGGAGCGGAGCATTTTTGGTTTAGTTTAAACCAGTTGTGTCCTTTTATCCGAAATCTATGGTTTTGTGAATCAAAAAAAAATTAATTAATTAAAATTAAAATTTCCTTTAATTAACGTCCCGCGTGAATCGGCTTACACAACACACATGCACAGTCCTTATAATTTGGTCGATATTAATTTTATAGGTCACAATTATTGTACGCCGAAAAAAATTTCACACCGAAAAATTAGAATAAATTATTTTAGAATTATTTCCAAGGAAATATTGAAATAATTTCAAAATGTGTAAAATTGGTTTTGTATAAAATGTGAAATGTAAGTTTACCCGAGAATTGGAGTTCTCTGGCCAATGTGTGCATCAAAATCAGAGTGATGTTGATGAGGACTGGGTGAAA
>JAQIXO010002080.1:0-10632 GCA_034700305.1 Protaphorura armata | reverse complement strand
TAGTATTGATGCGAGGCGAAGCACAACCATAGCGCATAGCGTCTTCCCGGTTGGTAGTAGTTAAGGCAACAAATTAAGAACGACGAATGTAACCTTAAACAACTGTAACAAACAAGGTTCTACCACAGACACCCCGCATACAGGAAATTAATACTAATACAGGTTGTGTCAATTGAAATTAAATTGTAAGGTGTGTCGTGCGTATAGCCTATACTGCACGACTTTCCTTTAGTTTTCAACTATTTTATTTATCAATTACATTTGCATGTATTCTCAAATTTAAACTTCAAAATTCAGAATGACTGACAAGAGAAATTAAATTCATTTGGATTTGATCGCAAGATCAGTCCTTCCTTCCAAAATATTATTATTATATTATATTTTTGGTCTTATGGATTTTTTGATTATATTGTTTGAGATTATGATTTTTCATCTCTGCAATAACATTTGAACTCGAACGGCAATTTCACATTGCGCATTAGGCATGTCATTGGGAATTAATACGAGTGGCGGTTGATTTCTCTTCGACTGAAGGGAAAGTTAATGAGATGTAGATTTTTGAAGAATTTTAACATAAATAATCAATGTATGAAATGAAGAGAAGGAACAAAGAGTGGAACAAGTTTGAAGCACGTGTAGCGTAAATTATTAAAATTATGGATATAGATTACGTGTCTCTCATTCAAAATTGTCTGAACCCATTAAATTATCACTAAAATCGAACGGTCTAAAACGGAAAATTATTTCAGCAGACTGTGTAAATCCCTATATATCGTTCCCTATTACATTCACTGTACTCTAGTAAGCATGAGTCAGCAGACTATCTATTAGTAGTTTTGTGAAACCTTTTAAAAAATGGTTAGTTGGGAGTTGGGACCAAGTAATAAACGAGCCCCTCTGATCCTATCTCGAACACAACACACACATAGTTTTATTTGTCTACTTTATATTCGAGCTTTGCCTGACCGTTTCCATTCTATCACCGTGTTTCTTGCATTTTAAGTTTAGATTCTATTTTTGTCGTAGTGCCACATTGTACTCGGCTTTACGTTTACATGTTGACAGCAATGCAGCCTGACTTATGAACTGCATCTGCGATGCGGAAAGTCATTTGCCCGGTACTCAGCGTTGCATGCCCATATGCGAACCCATACAAAAGAGAAACCATATAAATGTCAAATCTGCTCGAAAATGTTCTCGCTAGCGGAAGGATTAGCCAAACATATGCAAACACACGCAAATGAGAAACCATACCTTTGTCCAATCTGTTCTAAGACATTCTGTCGATCAGACATTCTAAAGAGACACATTCGAATTCATACAGGTGATAAGCCTTACAAATGTGAGACATGTTCAAAATCGTTTTCTCAATTGTATACCCTCAAAAGTCATGTACGAACTCATACAGGAACCAAACCAAACCAAATCACACCAATGCACAATCTGCGCAAATACGTACACGGAATCGTGTGATTTAACAAAGCATATGCGAATCCACACAGGGGAGAAACCATATGAATGTAAAATATGCACTAAATCATTTACGCAATCAGGAGGTTTAACTTTTTATATGCGAACCCATACAAACGAGAAACCATATGAGTGTCTAACCTGTTTTAAAACATTCACTCAAAAGAGCAATTTAAACGTACACACGAGAATTCATACAGGAGAGAAACCATACCACTGCTCTCTCTGTTCAAAAACCTTTTCGGAATCAGGAAAGTTGAAATCTCACATAAGAACCCACACAAAAGAGAAACCATATAAATGTAAAGTCTGTTCCAAAACATTCACTTACTCAAGTAACTTACACAGTCACAAACGAACTCATACAGAAGAGTAACCTTAGAATGTGACTGTGCGAAATCGTTTTCTCATTTGCTAACCTTGAAAGAACATGTCCGTCCCCACTCATACGGCGGAGAAACCGCATCCGTGCTCTGTCTGTTCGAAAATACATTTTCGCGCACAATTTGTTTAATTGTACACTGAACAGTCATATGCGAACTCATACAGGAGAGAAACCGTATAAATTTGAGACCTGTACAAAATCATTTTCTCATTTGTCTAGCCTTGAAAGTCATGTCCGAACTAATACGGGAGAGAAACCACACCAATGCTCCGTCTGTTCAAATAGTTTTTCTCAATCAGGTAATTTAGCATCCCATATGCGAACTCACACAAGAGAGAAACCATTTCAGTGTCAAATATGTGCTAAGGGATTCACCCAACCAGCAGAACTAGCATCACATATGACTAGCATCACAAATGAGAAACCGTATCCATGTCAAATATGTACGAGGGCATTTGCTCGTATAAATGAATTGAACGCACACATGAGAACTCATACAGGAGAGAAGCCTTACAATTGTGAGACCTGTGGAAAATCGATTTCTCTTTTGTGTAACATGAAATCTCATGCCAGGATTCATGCTTGTGAGAAAACCACTTCTCATATATATTTACTAAATTGTTGTTTGTATTTGTATTCAATCAAATATAATGTTACTAAATGATGGGATTCGGGCATTAGATTAGACCTTCCGAAACTTCAAGAATTGCCGCTTAGTAATCATACCGATTGCAAATCTGTTCTAAATCAATCACTCCATCAAATAACTTCACTCATACTGAGTAGAGGACACTTAAAATTCCGACTTCCGTTTATGCTATTTAAAACCTTGTGTAAGTTCATACAGATACAAGGTGTAAAAAATCTATTGAAAACCGCGCAAATGATTTTCGTTTTATTGCATGCACTGACAACACGTGTTGTTTAATTTAAGCTGGAAAGTACAACGTTCTACATTACCTTTTTAATCGTAAGGTTTATCTATACAAAAAATCTTTAAAAATAATATTGTGTTCTATATTTTGTGTACGAACATACATAATTTTAAACAGAATGTATATCTCGTATATCATGTGTTAGCCGGATGATTGTTACCATTCAGAGAAGTTTGTAATTGTAATAAGTTATGTATCCGAGGCGAGAGGTTTACCACGCGGCACTATAAAACAGATTCGTAAATTAATGTGTCTGTTCAACATAATAATATATTCAAGTATTAATTAGTCAATCAATCTCTCTTACAATAAACAGTCTCCAATAGAATTCACATTAAATGAGTTGGTTTTGTACAATAAAGGATTGGACAATTTAATTTTACACTATAAAATGGTGCATCGGCAGTTGGGTCGTAAAGATCAGTTATTCCATCCAGTATTCGTCATTTCAGTCAAGGCTCCTGAGTCACATTGTACTTTCTAAAAATGTTTCGTTTGTGAGATAACTTTTGACGCTAACTACGGATAAACGGCTGGTTACCGCGGTTTGTATGTGAAGGCAAAGGTCAGGTGTGTTTTTGTATTAATCTAACATAAGCGCTCTCATACAGCTACAGATGTGTACGGTCCTCCATGTACATATACAATAAAGTATTTTACGAGTTTTGTCACACCTATGAACATATACGCGAGTGAACTTTTCCAGTGCTCTGCGTGTACGAAAACATTTTTAGAAAATGGAAATATAAATAATAAAAGTCAAACCAGTTTAACAGCATGGTAGGACAGTATAAATATTGTACAGGTACAACTATACAGGTAACCGCCACAGCCGTGTGAATTAACATTCAAATAGTGTGGTCGGAATTGGTTTTACCCACTTGAAAAAAAGGGTTAAGGCCTGGTCTATTTTTGTATTTGTTTAATTTTTCATGCACATTCAACCCTTCTGTGAATCCCTTCACCGTATTACTTGAACGTTGCCTGTGGATTCTATTTTCTGTACTATCACATTGTGCTCGACTTTACATTCCAACAGACCACGCACAAATATTTCACATTGAAAATCGACATCATTTTGCTGTTAGTGACTGTGTAGTTTATTCAGTTACACTCATTCAATGTTTTTTTTAAATGATTGGAGTAAATTTCAAATGATGAGAAAATTAAAGAATCTAGAATACTAGTAAACCCAGAGACAATAACTTAAGAATATTCCATTTCATTATTCAGTTGACTTCAAATTATAAGTCAGAAGTTATTTAAATCTCTACTTGTGTGGAGCAATTTAAAGGACCGTAAAATATTAATTGGAAGGAGTAGCAGCTCATTAACCTAACTACACACAAAAAGGTAAGGTTTGCTGCCTGTATTTCACCACGGAAACTAAAATACCTCTGAGCTGGCTGTGCATTGTGTCGAAAATTAAAATCAACTTTCACCATACATTAACTGATTAACTTATTGTTAAAAGTGACAAGTTTTTTGATTTTCTAATGCAGCCGCGGCCTTTATTGAGTGTTAAAGACCGAATAGCACGAGGGTCTCTGGATCTCATCAAGTAACGGATGCAGACACCGGATACAAGACAACAGTGACCAGAATTCGAAGCGGGTCAAATATTGAGTGGTAATTTTCAATTCAATTGAATTTCTGGAGTATTATTATAGTTACACTTTACAACACGCATGACGATTCAAAAGTTTCTGGAAATGTATACTTGTTGGTGATTTTTGAAACAATTTTAATTATCTCTATTGTCTTTATCAGGCTGACAATGTGTGATTGGAAACTCCGTCCGAATGTTCAACCTGTCGTCATTCTGGACAAGCTTGACCAAATGTCAATCCAACACATGAAGCAGGGAAATCGATTGTCAGTATCGCCAAGGGATGACGAAACTTGCAAAACTCGTGGAACAAAAGGAAATTCATCTACATCTCAACACGCCATGATCTCGAACCTTCATACACATTCAAGGACACATACAGGAGGAAAACTTCACAGCTGCACATTCTGTGCGAAATCTTTTACACAATTTCATGGATTAACAGTTCACATTCGGACACATATAGGTGAGAAACCATATAAGTGTGAAATATGTTCTAAATCATTCATTCAAAAGGTAATTTAAACTACCATACACGAACTCATACAGGGGAGAAGCCGTACAATTGTGACACCTGTGCAAAATCATTTTCAGACTCGACTACATTGAAAAAGCATGTTCTTAACCATACGGGTGAGAAACCACACGACTGCTCTATCTGCTGGAAATCTTTTTCTGAATTAGGCAATTTGACACGCCACATGCGAACCCACACAAAGGAGAAACCATATAAATGTCAATTCTGTTCTAAAACATTGACTAACTCAAGTCACTTAAGCACCCACGTGAGGACTCATACTGGAGAGAAGCCCTATAAATGTGAGTTCTGTGGAAAATCGTTCTCATCATTACGTTCCCTGATATGTCATGTTTCGGCCCATACCGGAGAGATACCACACCATTGCTCAATATGTTCGAAGACGTTTGCCAGATCACATCATTTAACATCCCACATACGAACCCACACAAAGGAGAAACCATTTCAATGTCAAATCTGTTCCAAGACATTCAATCATAAAGGCGGTTTAGGTATTCACATCAGAACTCATACAACAGAGAAACCATATAATTGTGAGACGTGCGGAAAGTCATTTTCCATTTTATCTAACCTAAAATCTCATGCTAGAATCCATACAGGAGAGAAACCATATCAATGCGTAACATGTTCTAAACCATTCAATCTATCAAATAATTTAAAGAGACACATGCGAACTCATACATTGGAGAAGCCTTATAATTGTGAGACCTGTGCAAAATCTTTTTCTGATTCGTCTGTCCTTATGGTTCATGTACGGACCCACACAAAGGAAAAACCATTTCATTGCCCATTCTGTTCAAAAACATTCAACCAATCGAGTGGCTTAAACACACACATGGGAAGTCATACAGGAGAAAAACCCCATCAATGCTCAATCTGTACCAAAACATTCACCCAATCAAGTTATTTAAAAAGACACATGCTAACTCACAATGACTAGAAACCATACAATTACGATGTCTCCTCTCTTATTATTTATTTTCATATGTTGTGTTCAAGTGCACTAGTTTTCAACAACGTATGTACAAATATATAAGTAATTAATTAAACATATATTTTTGAATAAAACATGTAAGTCCTATTTACGATTTGTGTGTTATTATGTGTGTCATTGTAGGTATTATCGTATAAGTGGATATAATAATAATTTAATGTGACTCTTTAATTGTACTTACCAGTTGTTTGTGAAATTGAACTACTTATTTTACAAGGTATACAAAAAGAAAAAATTACTACGCGCGAGGTTAGATGTGTAGGGTTTAAAATTGTACACACATGCGAATATGAATGTATGTTTGTTTCAAATGACATGACAGTGCGTCCTGTATTATCAATGATTTTGGACTGTCTAAACCAAAATTGTATTAAAAATAATATTACAATACTGTCTCTGTTAATTGTAGTGATTTATTGAATTGTTAATCAATCACCCATACATCTACTCTCATATACAATAACTCATGTTCCAGTATATCCCATTAAGTGAGTAAGAAAACTTTCTAAAATTGTTTATTTTGTGAGATAATTGGTTTTGATGGAAATATTGGGCGAAGGCCTGCATGCCCCATAAGTTGCCCAAGTCAGAAGGAACAAAATATTGTTTCAGGCTGGGCATGTCCATTTGGTTCTTTATTTCATTCAGTGTAATCTACGAGACATGAGTCAGTGGATATTCTATTAGTGGTTTCCTTTGTAAACTGTGTGATGGAAATAACTAATTTAGAAAGAAGTAGTAAACGAGCTCCTCTTAACATATGTTCCACAACATGTGGAAGCGAAGGGTTTATTTTGTGTTTATTTTTACTTTGTCATTCCCATTCGACCCTTCTGTACACCCCTCACAATTTTTCTTGAACTTTAATTGCTGCTCTTATTTTGTGTGTTAGTATATTCACATTGCTCTCGACTTCCCATGTGAACGGACCGCACAGAGTTAATTCACATTAAAAATCGCATCACTTGTCGAGTTGATGTTGATGTTCGTAAAGACCATGTACAAAAGTGGTGTCGTGTCGTGGTGGTGAATGAATATTTGTGGTTGGTGAGATCATTGCATTGAATATTATTCAAAGCATGTTAAATGAAACTACTGTTCCAAATATTAATGTTGAGAAAAACAACGCAAGCTTACAACCCTACCCCGAGACATGCCTTGTTCATCATTTAATTGATTTCAAAATTATGTAACAAGAGTTAGTTCAATGTCAAAGTGGATGGATCGAAAGTTTCAAGATCACTAATTTATTATTCTGGAGAAGCAGAAGAATTAAGATACGTACGCTCCACACCGTTCGAAATAAGTAAGATTAAGAAGTACACGTTTTAAAAAGACGATTCAAAAAACTATTAGACAGTCAGGCAAACAGCCGTTCAAGACATAATATAGACAGACAAAAGAAAATATATACATTTTTTATAAGGGGCCAAACCACTTTGAAACGTATTTGTCCGGGTACTGACCCTAATTTCCGTATTCATAATTATATGTAATTTATTATAATTTTTACGACATTGCAAATCGCTCTATTTAAACTACGC
Organism: Protaphorura armata; assembly: GCA_034700305.1. Taxonomy (NCBI): domain Eukaryota; kingdom Metazoa; phylum Arthropoda; class Collembola; order Poduromorpha; family Onychiuridae; genus Protaphorura; species Protaphorura armata. The sequence goes on along the minus strand of JAQIXO010002080.1, from coordinate 3,157 downwards.
TTCATTCAGCTTATTGCGAACAACTGTAATTCATTAGAAACGTAAATACCAGACATGTTCTGTTAGGCATTATATTAATCCAGATCCAGATTAATTTTTCTATTTACACACAAAACCACACAAATGTTCCAAATCATTTACTCAATGAATTCATTTAAACACAAATATATGAGAATTCTTACTAGTTAGAACCATACAAATATAATCAAAAGAGAGCCATCAAAAATAGTGTACTTCTCACATTCATTTATTCAGTTTAATAAGACACACATTGACAAACAGAAACGCAGAAGATTTGCCCCTCTCAAATGTAAGACCAGTGTCAATATTCAATTAATTCCTTAAATGCTGACTAGGTTTTACATGAGAATTGGTCAGGTCAAGACTTAGACACAGAACTAGACAGTAAATTATTTCCATATCAAATGCAAATAACAATGGTTCGCACAGACACTGAACATTCTGATTTCCACATATTAATTTGAAACAGACAGTAGATTACGGAAAATGTGTATCTGTGTATTAATTTTTATTTTTATTGCTGTTTTACAGTCGATTGACCACACACGTATTTCATTATTTTTTTATGTATGTCTGGGTATAGATTAATTTCAAAACACTGCTGAGAATGTCTGATTGGAAACTCCGTTCAAATGTTCGGTTGGTTGTCTTTGTGGAGAAGCTTGACGAGAAGTCTATTCTACGATTCAAGGAGAGAAATGGGCTTTCAGTCACCCCAAGGGAGGAAGATACTTGTAGAAAAGGTCAAAGAAGAGAAGATTTGCGTAAATAAATTCAAAAGTCAAAACTCCATTTTAAAACACATGCGAAATTGAAGCAACAAAAAATGGAGGCAACTGCTGGTACGGGTAAAAAATATAACAATCCATGTCCAGAATTGATTATTTACGACGGTATGAAATTTATATACGCTTATACTGACACCTGCAGGGGAGAAACCGTACGCTTGTGAACTATGTTGGAAAACATTTAAAGATGCCAGAGGCTTAACACATCATATACGGACCCATACAGGAGAGAGACCATTTCAGTGTCACATCTGTTCCAAAGCATTCAATCACAATAGTAACTTGAACCAACACATGCGAGTTCATACAGGAGAAAAGCCTTATAATTGTGATACCTGCGCGAGATCATTTTCTGAATTGTCCAGACTGAAAAAACATCTACGGACACATACTGGAGAGAAACCATACCACTGCAAAATCTGTTCTAAAGCATTTCCTATATCAACTGCCTTAACCATACACATGCGAACTCATACAGGAGAGAAGCCCTATAATTGTGAGACCTGTTCACAATCTTTTTCTAATTCATTCGGCCTGAACAATCATTTACGGACCCACACAGGAGAGAAACCATATCAATGCTCAATCTGTTCAAAAACATTCGCTCTATCCTGTGCTTTAAGAAGACACATGCGAACTCACACAAAGGAGAAACCATATTCATGTCAAATTTGTTCTAAAACGTTCGCTGAGTCCTGGGTTTTGAACACACATATGCGAACCCACACAAAAGAGAAACCATATTCATGTCAAATCTGTTCTAAAACATTCGCTCAATCAGATACTTTGAACAGCCACATGCGAAGTCATACAGGAGAGAAACCCTATAATTGTGAGACCTGTGGGAAATCTTTTTCCGCTTTACGGAATCTAAAATTCCATTCAAGAACCCACACAAGAGAGAAACCATATCAGTCCCAAAACTGTTCGAAAACATTCGCTCAATCTTGTGGTTTAAAGAGACATATGCGAACTCACACCGAAGAGAAACCATATCAGTGTCAAATCTGTACTAAAACATTCGCTCAATTAGGTAGCTTAAACTATCATATACGAACTCATACTGGAGAAAAGCCCTATGATTGTGAGATCTGTGCAAAATCGTTTTCTGTTTTATCTAACCTGAAAGATCATGTCCGAACCCATACGGGAGAGAAACCACACCAATGCTCAGTCTGTTTAAATAGATTTACACAATCAAGTAGTTTAACATCCCACATGCGAACCCACACAAGAGAAAGACCATTTCAATGTAAAATATGTGTTAAAACATTCACTCAACCATCAGATATAGCATCCCACATGCGATCCCATACCATGGAGAAACCATATGAATGCAAACTCTGTCCTAAAACATTCAGTCGCTCAAGTAGCTTAAGCACGCACATGAGAACTCATACAGGAGAGAAACCCCATCAATGCTCAATCTGTTCGAAAACATTCACTACATCAACTAATTTAAACAGACATATGCGACAAACTCATACTCAAGAAACCACACAATTGTAATGTCAGTACAATCAAATACTCCTTACTTATCGTTAGTATTTTGGTTTAAGATTTTATGTCTCTTTGTGTTTATATTTTTAAGTGTATGGGGGTTCCAGTGGTTAAATGTTAACAATAGCTGTGAGAACAAATAAAAGAAAATCGAACAATTAAAATCTATATATATATATGTCATATTAACAATCTGTAAGTTATGTTGAGTGTTGCTGTAGAGATTACCTTATAAGTGAATATAATAAAAATATAATGTGACTATTTAATTGTAATGACTAGTTTAGTTATTTGGGAATTTTAATAAGTTACTTATGTCACCAGGTAAACAAACAGAAAACGGTTATGCGAGCATGGCTAAAATTGTTCTAATTTAAAATAGCACACACATACGCATGCGTCTCTGCCTGAAATGACAGTGCATATTATATATGAAAAACTGTCTAAACCTGAACATTAAAACAGTTATAACACTGTCGTGTCTGTTCTTCTTAATAATTTATTTAACTATTAATCAATCACACTTGCAAGTCCTAGCTTTCAGACATAGAAATTCTAAAATCAAAAGGACTGACAATAGAAATTCAATTGAGCTGGTTTTGCGTAATGATTCATAGACGATAAATTTTAGTTTGCATTATTAATCTCCATCTCAGTAGTTATTATTTTCAACGATTCCTTTATTTCACAATGTTGTTCATAGTACATGAATGTGATATTATAATGATTCAATTAATGAGGACTTCGAAATCGTAATTAAGTTATGCGAAGAAAGGACACAGTAGAATCCCACTGATGTGGGCCGTTCCTCTACTGCTTGTAGCCTTATAGTTAAGGACTTAGAATTA
>JAQIXO010002079.1:0-10633 GCA_034700305.1 Protaphorura armata | reverse complement strand
TCAGCCAATGGTTCAACCAATGTCAGTTCACCACTCAAGTTATCTGGTAGTTTTGTACTTTTCGTTTCTGGTTCCAGTTGACTGGATTCATCAGTGACTGGGTCTGGTGGTTTTGTACCTATGGCCACTTTCGGACTTTCAATTTCTAGTTCAAGTGGTTTAGTACTTTCTGCCGCTTGTTCTGTTAGTTTCTCACTTTCAGCAACCGGGTCAAGTTTTATTGCTTCTTCATTCTTTGGCGCAGGTGGTATCACTTCGTCAATCTTTGACTCGGGTGGTATCACTTCGTCACTCTTCGACTCGGGTGGTATCACTTCGTCAATCTCCGCCTCAGGTGGTTTCAGTTCGTCAATCTTCGACTCTGGCGGTATCACCTCGTCAATCTTCGACTCTGGTGGTATCACTTCGTCAATCTCCGACTCGGGTGGTTTCACTTCGTCAATCTTCGGCTCTGGTGGTATCACTTCGTCAATCTTCGACTCAGGTGGTATCACTTCGTCAATCTCCGACACGGGTGGTTTCACTTCGTCAATCTCCGACTCAGCTGGTTTCAGTTCGTCAATCTTCGGCTCTGGCGGTATCGCCTCGTCAATCTCCGACTCAGGTGGTATCACTTCGTCAAGCTTCGACTCAGGTGGTATCACTTCGTCAATCTTCGACTCGGGTGGTATAACTTCGTCTATCTTTGACTCAAGTGGTTTTCCTTCGTTAAGGTTTGATTCAGTGGATTTGAAAATCTCGGTTTCCGCTTCTACGAGTTCCATCGATTCAATTGATGGGACAAGTAGTTTAGAAGTTTCTATAAGTGGTTCGGTTGGTGCAGACAATTCTATCGGAGCATCCGGGGGTGAACAGACAACTTTCTCTAGTACTACAGCTGGTACTTTGGGTTGAGCTGGCGGATCGGTGGTTGAGGCTATCGCTACCTGGAATGGTGATTGGTCTGTGAATGGGTCAACATGTTTTGAACTTTCTATTATTGGTTCCTCTAGAACAGGTGGTCCAGTGGTCGTATTTAGTGATGAGAATTGGTCGCCGATAGATTTTAGAAGTTCCGAGGCGTCACTGGGTTTAGATTCTACTGTGAATGCATCGATTGATAGTGACGGCACATCAACGTCGCTACTCGGTTTCAATTCTTCATGCAGCGATTCAATTGGTGTAGTTAGTTTACCAATGTCTTCAGTGGGTTTCAATTCTGTTCTGGGTTCAAGTAGCTGGAATGGTTTACTAATGTCATCTAGTGGTTTCGATTCTTCAGGTTTGGGTTCAACGATTTGAGCTGGTTTAGTTATACCTTCGAGTGTTGTTGATTCAAAGAGCGGTTCTTCCGAAGGTTTCAATTCCTCTAGTGGTGTTGATTCTATTAGAGGTTTATATTCTTTTGAATCTGTCGTTTCTTCTAGCGGTTTCGAGTCTTCCAATTGTTTCGATGTCTCTTCAAGTGGCCCTGCTTGTTCAAATGGTTCTACTTCTTCAGCGATTGACTCACCTGGAAGAATTTTTGCTTGTGGTTCTCGCTCTACATCGGGCTTAAATTCTTGAGTAGTATGTTCAGTTGGTGTGGTTGTATCTTGAAGTAGTTGGGATTCTGTAGTATCTTGTTCAATTTTACTTGCATGCACAGGTTGTTCCAATTCTTCATTGGTTGGTTGAGTTGAAGTGGCTGGCTCAATTATATCTTTAGGTGGTTTTACATCCTGAGGGTCTGGTGCAATTTGTAGACCTGGTTTCTTAATATATTCAGGTGGTTCAATCGTTGGTATTGGCTGACTCACTTCTTCCGGTTGCTTAAAATCTTTAATGACTGAGTCAGGCGATGGAGCTCGTTTACTTACAACTACATTTTCAAGTGGTTTGGATTCTTCTCCTGAAATTAATTTACTTATATTTTCAGGTGGTTTTGATTCTTGTTTGGGTGATTCGATTTGCAATACGAGATTGCTTATGTTTTCAAGTGGTTCAGATATAAAAGCTGGTAGTACGATATTTGTTGGTGATTTTCTTGCATCTTCACTTGTTTCAGTTTTCTCAGGAACAGCATCTTGGCCAGTGGATGTCTCTCCGGCATGTCCTAATGGTACAGACATTGCCCGAGAAGCTTCTTGATCAGCCATGCCTTGTTGTTCTAATATCTTGCCTGTATCCAATGGTTGAGTTGATTTATCATTTAGCATCTCGTCACTCAAGACCGCCTGCGCGTCTTCGGTCGGAGAGTCAAGTAAAGCCAAATTTGATATCACTGGTTCTTCAAAAGCATATTTTCCGGCTTGTAACGATGGCATTTCAAGTTTCGCGAGAATTTCTTCAAAATTTGAAATTGATTTATCATAAATCCCTTTGTTTTCTTCACCCCCTGGTAATTCATCTTTTGGCTTCAGAGTTTTCTTTTTTCCATTCCCATTGGGCGGTATATGGCCATGGCTTTTAAGTATTTCTAACTCAGACGGCTCATCTAAAGGTTTTGCAATAGAATGTTCACGTTCGTCGTCTGATCTCTTTTTCTTCGTCGAACTTTTAGAAGGCCTGTGTCCTCCCTCATGAGTATGGTGTACGTTTTTGTTTTTCGGAATACTTTCTGTGCCTCCCTCAGTTCCGGCATCTTCATCTGAAACTTTGCCTACGGAATTTGTGATTATCTTAGTTATGTATTGCAAATTGCAATAAAGAAAATAAATTAAGTAAAGAATTAAATCCTTAAATACCCGAGCTCACAAAATAAAAAAGGTTATTGACATTCGCCGACCACCAAAAATTTAGTTTCTTTATTTTGACTACAATTACCTGATGACGATGATGACGTGTTCAAATGACTCGGCGGTCCACTTCGTGTCTTATGAATTTCATCTTCGGGGTTCACTTCCTCATCGGCTGAATCATCCAGATTTGTGGCTGTACGACCAGAGGGAGAATCATCCCTGGCAGAATGTTTTGGATGCACTTTGCTTCCTGCTGATCTTCCATGGGGACGCTCTCGCTCTGGTTGTGGTTGCGATTTATGGATCTTGGTGGCTTTTTTATCTTCTACGTCCTTATCATCATCTGAATCGTCCAGATCTGTTCCTGTACCAGCACCAGCGGAGGGGGAATCCTCCTTCGTAGAATGTTTTGGAAGTTTCTTACTACCTGCTGATCTTCCATGTGGATGCTGTCGCTCTGGCTGTGGTTGCGATTTATGGATCCTAATGGCTTTATTACCTTCTTCGTCCTCACCATCATCTGAATCGTCCAGATCTGTTCCTGCGCCAGGGGAGGGTGAATCTTCCTTCGCAGAATGTTTTGGAAGATTCTTACTACCTGCTGATCTACCTTGTGGACGCTGTCGCTCTGGCTTTGGTTGCGCTTTATGGATCTTGGTGGCTTTTTTATCTTCTTCGTCCTCGTCAGCGTCGGAGTCATCCGTATCTGGTGTGATATGCCCGCCCAGAGTATCCTCCTTCTCGGAATGTTTCGGGTGCTTTCCACTCCCTGTTGATTTCCAACGCGTCGGGAGTGGTTGTGATTTGTGTATATTGGGGGCATTCTCTTTATCATCTTTATCGTCGAATTCGAAATCGGCCAGATCTGGTGTGATATCACCAACTACAATATCCTCCTTCTTCTCATTGTCAGACCGCTTCGGACGCCTTTTACTTCCTGCTGACCTCCCATGTCCTTGTGTATGCTCTGGTTGAAATTTATGAGCCATGCTAACTTTTGGTTTCTTACTTTTATTTATATTCTCTGGGTCAGCGTCGCTTTCAATGTCGGTGTCGTCGGTATTGGTATCTACCTCACTTGGATTTGCCAGCTGTGGGACCAATTCCGGAGATTGTTGTCTTAGCACATGATCATCAAAACCATCTGAATCTTGATCACTCCAATCTCCATTTCCTCTTTTCGGGGCGGAATGGCCTTGTCCGTGTGATTGAGTTCTCGCTCCAGGTCCAGCACCGCGGTGCTGATGTGGTGCATTTTGTCTGCCGCGGCTGCCGCCACCCAATAGGGGCATTTTATCGTTGTCGTTGTCATCGTCGTCGTCCAATCCCGTATCTCTAGTTGGTCTTCGGTCAAATCGCCTTCTTTCCGCCTCCGCCGGTAAGTCGTCAGCATTATTTCGACCAGAACTGAAATTGATGACCAAAATATGCAAACATTAAGTGGCCTGTTGAAGGTACCCCTAGTAGTAGGAAAAACCTAGGCAATAAATTCACTTATACCTAGGGCCCCCTGGTGGAGGTGGTTTCCCGTCCTCTTTAGAATCTTCGCCTTCCCCTTCAATTCCTAACATTTTCTTCAATTTCTTCCCCCCGCCCAGAAAAGATACAAGTGGGGCGAGTACAGAAGTTGCAGAGACCACAGATGCAGTGTAGATTGAAAGTGCAAGACTAGTGTATTGTTTTACGTAGATGTCCTGCACAAAAAACATCATTGAAGCGTTTGAGTCGCCGCCATTCTCGCCATTCGTGTTTCCACCACAGTCGCATGAACTTTTCCCATCGGTGTTCTTGAGAGTCCCTGTTCCATGTTTCGTTTTGTTTGGAACGTGCGTATGGTTATGGTGCTTTCTTGTAAAATTGGTCCGCTACATAAAATTTCAAAAATGGCTTGTAATAAATTCTGTCAGATTCTCCTTGAAACTCTCCTTGTGATAAAAATCTATTGATATATACCTTGTGACAATATGAGTGAAGCATATGAAGCAAATGAGTTTCCTCATGGTGCAAATTCAAACCGGTAGGCTGGGAAGTAGAATTTTTCTGTAAGCCAATAATCATACAAGTACATAAATAGTATCGCCTATGGGAGTCAAATTATATGAAATCGGAATTTGCCAAACCGTTTCAAAAACCGGAGCGTCAGTGTCAGACCGTTTAACTTGAGTTGAATGAAACATATGGCCTTCAATTTCTTCGATGTCTTTTAATATGCTACTCTGTAGCTTCTGTGAAGTAGAAATATTATATATAATGTTGTATCAATATAGAGGGCGTCTTACGTTTTCACACAAAATAATTTAGCCGTATTCGAATAACATACCGGATCCAAGGAATTATCAACTGGATAACTTGATACATGGATGATGAGCCAAAACGTCAAGCAAATATTCTTCATCTCCTTCAACATGTGTGTGGTTTCGCCCGATGAAAGGTCAAGGAATCAGTACTTACAAAAACCTGTGTTAGTCAAATTATAAGTGCATGCAGTGACAACTAATTTAGCTCTGTTGACCCGAACGATCAATTAATTTTAAAGCCGACTCTCTGTTATGTAAATAATCTCATTATAAGTATTACTTATACGGTAAATTTTTTGAGACATAGACTTACACATAATTTTTGTCAAATGCGACCTCCACAAAAATTAACCGCACCGTGTTTAACAATACATTCCGTATTGTTGTGGCCAAATTTAACCAATTTCTTGTGTATTTAGTAAATGACGGATTCGGTTTAACTTAATTGTATGAATATAAATATTTTCTTAACCATGCAACAAGTTGAGTTTGTAGTAAACTATGAATCTCTTTATGATTTTACAATGCCTTGCCTTGATCACCGCACCCAATTTTTGACTCCCTTTGAGAGTTATCATTCCGAAATAAGGCTTATCATTTCTTACCGCAAGAGCACCTCAGCACCTCAGCATCTCATGACCAATCCAACTAACCAACCATATTCACCAAAATCAAACATTGCGTATTATTAATTGGCTTCGAAAAGATAGTCCAGTTGAATAACCCACACTCTATGCATATAGATGGACTTGCAAAAAATATGGGGTGCTTCATTTTATTATATTTATTTTTGTATAATATAATGTCAAAAAATAATGCGGATTTTCGGAATACGGATTCTCAGTACAACCGCTACACATTTGCCGGGATTATGTGCCCTAGTTGGCGCCAAGTCCTAATCAAATCCCAAGAGCGTGTTATGAAATCATCACCAAACCCAAAATTTTAAGACAAAGCTTCCTGACGTTACATGTACATGACTGTGATAACATACTATGTTATTATAATGAATACATTATTCCGAGCACAACTTTTTGTATTGTACTCGTACTGTTTCTCATCAACATCAACATAGTACGTACGTATAAGTGATGTGAACCTGAAAAAGTGTCTGTCTCATTTTGTGTGACTCATAATGATCATATTTAGAGATACACAACATTAAGTCCACCTTCGTACGAGCGCAAAATAATAATATAGACGACGATGAACGAAACGTTCATGGATGAGAGGATGCGGGTGGATGGGAAGCTGGAAGTAATGGCAAAAAGTAGCAGACAACGAACTCTTCACTTCTTACAATGGAAATTCTTTCTGTGTAAAATCAAATAATTCAGGCCCGACGGTCCGGAACACTTTCCCAATATTTATCCTGTCATATAATATTTTTATTCACCACTGGATACGTGTGGCCAAATCTGTAGTATTTGGATTACGTGAAGTAGTATGAAAAAAAAAATTAGAATTGAATATTTTAAATCAATTTCTCGCTAGAATATTGTCCCTTGTACGTAAGTAAATCAGTTCTAATTCAACTGCATGCACGTTTAATTTCAGTAATAACGTTGAGCTGCTGCCTTACGTTTCCACAGACAGCAGAGGAGTGTATTGTTGCATTGCATTGCATTATCTTGCCTTGCTTGCAGAAAATGATTCAACCAGTATTCAGTAGTACATTACATTACATTGCAATAATTCCAAATGATTTCTGCACAGCAAAACGCTATGTACATACATACACGCATGCTGCATATACATACATGTACATACCAAAGCCATTGGAAAAATTGGTGATGCGATTAGTTGATTTTATTTAGAGGGTTACTATACCCCCCCCCCTAAATAAACAAATGTTTCATTATGTGGAGGGTTTCATTCCATCGGACTAACAATGTATGACCAGCGGTATTTTATGACGGGCTTTTACAATAATACCATGCACACAAATATAATACAGGGTCACCTGTACAAGCGCGTTCTCTCAGAAAATATACAAACCGATGAAATGTTAGTAATGTATGAGGATAGCCTTGCGGTTAATGTCAATTAATAGGTGTAATTCATCAATGTATGTAGTGTAGGAGCCTCCTCCGATCTAACACCCCGTCCAATTCCCTCTTCTTAATTATGCCATAGTACATGTGTTTCATTGTATTATTTGAGAAGTGCAAGTGCTTCTATGTATTCATATTCTGCTCATACCATGCGTATGCGAATGAAATAAGCAGACTTTTCGTTTGCATGCAAAAGTTTACCCCCGTGCCAACACTACAAGCACCTGCTGCTTTGCAGTTTTGCAGTGCAATTCCATGTATGCCAAAAATTCACCCTTTCTCAGTACGTACACTTTGAATCTTGGATGTCCATTAGTGTTGTTCACTTTTTTGCACGATCTTGAGTCTGACGGCGGCTCCGCTTGGCCGGGCCGACCTTTTCTGTCTTACACAACACAAGGAGTGCATGAGTTAAGAAAGAATATAAAAAAATGTGTATAAGACAGGTATATTTTATATTGTACAAAAATAAGCAAAAACAAAGCAAATATTCTAGACTACGAATATTCTGACTGATTCTGCACAGAATTCCTTGGACTGGATTTAATGTTGATTCAGCAGGAGCTGGCTCGAGGTCCATGCACGCACGGCTCAGCACGACGGATTGCATTGCATTGAAAATCGCGTGTAATGTTACAATGGACAAAGTGAATTGTACGACGTGTAAAACGTGTAAATACTAAAATAGGAAATTCAAGGTGACGACATGATTTGATACAATTTTGATTGAAAGGTAATAAGTTGTGAAGTGAAGTGAAAAACTCCTTTGATTTCTGCGTGGGATTTTTGCAGTTGACCTTAATCAAATCTTGGGTGGATTTTGAGTTGTTCTTCCTGTGTTGGTGTGTGCAATAACGTGGACTTGTAATTGTAATGTAATAAAAGGTCTAAAATGTTGGTGTGAAATAATACACGTCATGCAGTTATCAAAATACAGTTCAAAAAATTAGTGAAAAAACCTTCAAGTGTTTTTGATCTGACATACAGCACCACAAATTAAGTGCCTATTTCAAATTTATAACTTCGTAATTTGATTTCTGGGAAAAATCATCTTAATTTTGCAACCAAATATTGAAATAATTCCAAAAAAGTATAAATGTCGGTGAAAACGTTCTTTTTGAATTCTACTTAAGTACGAAATTTGAAAATACGCGCCAAAAAATGGGAGGTGAAGACAAAGAAATCTTGATACCATCCACCAGTGGCGGATGCCTGGAAGATGACCTGGACGAAACAACGGAAACTAATCCCTACTGTGATACAACTGTCATGGCAGTACCTAAAATTACGCTTCTAAATGGGACAGGCACTGGTCATGCACACGCCATCCACCAGTCCATGCTGACAGGTCATCGTTCAGCCTCAGTACGAATTCGACGATTGATTCCAACATGGAGTCGATTGAGTAAAAGAATGAGTCAGATCTGGAGATTTCATTGGCGTGTCCTTGTGGCCATGACCCTCACATTCACTTCATCCTCTGGGTGTTTAATATTTTTTCCAAAACATTTGGAGAATGTGACAGAGAGTCGGGAAAGTGATGGGTATTCGGCGTGTTTAGCAACTGTGACTATGTGTACGGCTATGACGACTGTTCTTGGGATATCCCTTAAGTTTGCTTTTCCTGGAACGAGGACAATATTTCGACCACTCATTTCATTTTCAGTCATCATGAAAATTGGATTTTCTACAGGGCTCAGTCTTCTAACAATTTTCTACGCTTGGGAAGATCATAAAGTACTCTGTAATTTTCAAGATCCGTTACTGGGTCTAGCGTTCCTGTTTTCACTGGTTACCCATGCCGTCAGTAAATGGAGAGGTCAGTCGTCTAACTGTCATTTTGAATTTTCAAATATTTTTGGACAAGAATCACACGAATTGAGATTAATTTTTTTTTTGAGAATTTTTCTTCAGAATATTAATTTTAGTGCCCATTTGTATTTATTTTTAGAATTAGGGTTCAGAAGATCATTTGCGATGATCGCCGTGGCAGCTGGAGTATTCGTTAGTGTAGACTACTCCTTGGTTGACCACCATCGCTGTAGGGGTCATTATTATGCCCACCCTCCAAAGGACCCTTGGACTTGGCAAGTTCATTTGGTTTGGACGCTTGCCTTTGTTGTCTCCATTTGGTTATGGACTGTCGCCATGTTTTGTATGGAGTCCGCTTTACCTCAGGTATGATAATTGCGCAAAATGAGCACATCTGCTAAATAAACTTGACATTATCTTATATAAAATAAGTGTTCCTAAAACATTAATGAGGACGCTCTGCTCTTAATTGTGAGATTTTGTGTTTTCTCTACACCTAACACTATGAATCCATTCGTCATTAAATATTCAAAGCGTGACGAAAAGCACACACAAAAAATTAAAATTATTTTTTATCGTCCAATTGTTTGGGTTCATGACCATTTTGCTTCGCGTGCTGACTTTTTTTAACTTTATCATTGTCAGACAATGCAACATACAACACAACAAAACTTCAGAATTCATCTTAATTCATTTTGTCAGCACTATTACGTGTACAACCACGGAGTTTACGTACGTTACGTACAAGTACCCATTAACCGATTTATAAGTGGCAGGCAGTTTTGATTCAATGGAAATGTGGGTTTCTTTAGTCAACAAGTGAGCAAAACAATTGGCCATTGTTCAACTCCGTTGTTTTTCTTTGAATTATTGAAACCCAGAAATGAAAGCAGGCGTGCCTGTGGTTCCAGGTACCTTATGGAAAATTATGTATAAACTAGAATATGTATATGCATAAATGTTTAAAAAATAAATCAAATAAAAATTGGTAAAATCTTAATTTTGTTTGACCTCTTGACCCCGTACATTACATATACAGGTAAAGGAGAAGAGAATAAGTCACATTGGAGATGAATACAATGCGGTGAGGATGAAAGTGATTCGGGTGAGACAGAACGGGACTGATTTGGAGTCACACCTTGAAGACCCATCTCCTCCGCCACCCAGAATCCCTGAACCTGATCTCTTACAAACTTGCTCAATTCAAAATCTCCGAAGTGTGTACTCACAAGTGTCTTACCTAAGAGTTTACAATGCTGTTTTCTGGTTTCATCTTGCCGCTTGGTTCATCATCTCCAGTCTTTTTTGGACGGAGTTTGTTCCGGGTTTTGGAAAAGTACGCTTACAAAGAAATTTTAATGCACAAGGTGCTTCAAAAATTTACAATTTTAAGTCTAATTTTTTTTAATAATTTGCAGGGCGTTGGACTTGAAGAATTGCCTGGAGTTTTATGGGCAGGCCTGGAGAATTCCTTGAGTGGGATTTCATCTTGGACTCTAGTGTTTTTCGGTCTAATATTTTCTCAGTCATTTGCGTACCTTCTTCTATTAATCAGATCTCCACTCATTGCAATTGGAATTGCATGCATTGGTTTCCCAATTGTTGGACTATGGTGGTCTTTGTTTCAAATCAGATACAATGTATTCATTTGGATGCCCATGGTGTCTGGAGAATTGATTTGTTCTCTACTGTCCTTCCCATTAATTTTAGGTGGGATTTATTATTTGTTTAGATTAGATGTACTCAAATTAGACTACAAGTTGAGAGCACG
>JAQIXO010002078.1:0-10636 GCA_034700305.1 Protaphorura armata | reverse complement strand
GTCGAGGTTCGGAATTTCTTATCAGAAGTTGAAGTGATCATCAAAGAGCAAGAAAGAACAGCTTACATTGATCCAGTGAAGGCAGAAGAGGAAAAGGAGAAGGGGAATGATTTGTTCAAAAAAGGTGCGTTTCGCTTTCTAGTCTTTTAGACTTTGGAATTTTATTCTGAAAATTTTCTTATTCTCACAACATAATTTGTGTTTAGGTGATTATGCCAACGCTGTGAAATTTTATTCGGAAGCCGTTAGACGTAATCCAGACGACCCCAAATTATACAGTAATCGGGCTGCTTGCTATACAAAATTAGCAGCATTTGATTTGGGCTTGAAGGATTGTGACAAGTGCGTAGAACTGGATCCGAAATTCAGTAAGTCAAGTTTGTTTAACTATTAACTAAGTTTCTTTAACTTTTAGTTTCGTATAAAATTATAAATATCAGAATTGTTTATTTCGGAATCGGACTCTCGGATCAGTCAGAATTCTGAACTGCAAAAATTAAATTTATATTATGTTTCCAGTAAAAGGATGGATCCGGAAAGGAAAAATCTTACAAGGCATGCAAGACTCATCCAAAGCCATGACTGCCTATGAGAAAGCTCTAGAAATTGATCCAAACAACGCAGAAGCAAGTGAGGGATACAGGATTACAATGCAGAATGTTTACGCTAATCCTGAAGAGGTTAGTGAAATTAAATTAAACACAAACAGTAGATTTGAGGTAATGTCACGTATCGTTATGATTGATGTGAATAGGAATGAAATTCGTCGATAGTATGAGTATGAGCTTGAGATGGCTTGAGCTTCAATTCAGCTCTTCCCATTCCAAATGCTTCACTAAACACAACCAGTTCTTCTGTCCGTCTCTCAAGAACTCAATACACATTTACCAATTCAACCATAAAACCATTTTCATCTTGTAAATAGAATCTTAGCCAGTAGTATCTATTCGTGATTCACCCTCTAGTCTCTAGTCTGTAGAAGTATATCTGACCACTTACTTGAATTTCAAATTCGATCTCCGGACTCTGAGACTCTGTCTGACTTTCATCGTTTCGTCCGTTTTCATAGCCTACACACTTACACACACGGGTTATGCCACTTGGATCTAGGTCATTTGGAATAAAACTTCTAATTTGTATTGTGGTGATGAATTTGGTTCCCAACATAGATTCTTCATTTTTGAGTCGTCCGTCGAACTGTTCCTACTTTTTAAGCACTGGCTCTAAAAAGTGCCGTTTCATTTATTCGAAAGAAAGTAATTGGTGCAAAAAACGAAAGAGATTATACACTTGACGAGAACAATGGAATGAGGACAACGATGTTTGTATTGCATTTTGCATTGTCCTCCATTATTCAGCTCCCCGTCGTACTCTTTTTTTTAGAGATGTCTTTTGAAAAAAACTTATGGTAATAATGGTAAACATTTCTATTTTGACAGGCTCGAAAACGTGCAATGGGTGATCCTGAAATCCAGACAATACTACGTGATCCAGCCATGCGATTAATTCTAGAACAAATGCAAAATGATCCCAAGGCTCTACAGGAGTAAGTTTTATGCGTTATTAACTCGGGATAGTCCTGTATGTTAAAGTTACAAGTTAGACAATTGAACTAATGCCCTGCACATATTTCTACAGACACTTGAAAAATCCAGAAGTTGCTGGTAAAATACAGAAGTTACTAGAGTCTGGACTGATTGCGATTCGTTGATGAGGCAGAAGGATGAAGGCGGAAGATGACGTGAACATTCGAATAGAAATAGAAAAGTAAATTTTGGAAGGAGCGAAAGCGAAGATGAAGTAATAATATAAAAACTGAATCCCAATTCTTACTACAAATTATTGTTTCGTTTATACTGTACTGTAAACACATTATTCACACAATTTTTGGAATTTTTCTTCGTCGATAAAACCAAGATATTGCTACTCATGGTCGTATTTTCGTTTTCATTGTTCTACCTTCTAGACTATACTAGTACTAGTAGATCAGGTCAAGTTTAAACGAGACTCCAGAATTTAACTCTACTTTCACTTTGAGATTCAGATTCAACATCTCATTCTCAGATGAAGTAGACTGTTCGGAATTCGGATTTATTAATTTTATTTTATTTAAACTTAACAATTTAAATAAGTTTGAACGTGTAATGATCCTCCTATTAGGTGGAGGTGTATAAATATGAATGTTACACTGAATTTGGCCGAGATAACATTTTTAATTTGAACTCAGATCATTCACAATTTAGTAGTTAGTTTCGTAGTTTAGTAGGATAGCTAGGAAGGAACAGGAAAACTCCACGCAACCCTTGTTGTACGAACAAATAACGGATGTTTTGCAGAAGTTAACTTAGCGTTGTTGTTCTGGTGATTTCCAGACGAAGAAAGCGACGGCCAGATATACAACGCCATCGGCGATTCCGAGTATCTGTTCATTAAATAAAATACAGACGGTTTAAATTCAATTAATTTATATAGGTAACCTATTTTTTTGGAAATACCCCAGCTATAATCATGAAAGCCGCTTGAGTTTTGGAACAGTAAATGAGTCGTCCAAGCCCTTCTCCCCTGTCCAGTGTCAATTCGGCGATAATCCAGATAATCCCTCCAAGGATGAGAAATCCTCCACCAATAATGTGGTAGATCATATCCTGTAACAAGAGAACAAAGGGATAAGAGAATGAAAAGTAAATCATTCAATCAGTAGTAGTAGTCAGCCTTCGAATACTACTAATATACTAATACTAGTTAAACTTTTCTTTTAGTGGTCGAAAGATAAAAGGTAAGTAATTATTATGGCGAAATGGTACCTATTAATTTGGTTGAGTAGCACCTGTCCACTATTTTTTCTAAAATCCATTACCACGTGTGATGTGTAGAATAGATATTAGATGTACGTACATGAATTCGTAAGTACTAATTTATCAAAGAACGAGTACTTGAAAATGAAAATATTAAAATATACGTCTCACCAATATCTTTATGATGCCCGATTGAACCAGAACATCAACGATGTAAAGGACGGCCAAAACTAGGGAAACTATAAATGTGATGACAACAAATGCCAAGAGCACTGAGAATAAGGGGCCGTCCACAGTGGTGGTGCTGGTGAAGCCGTTGATTGTCGTGGTGGCGTCTTTGTCGGTCGATTTGACGCCGAAGAAACAGTAACGACGAATAGTAGAAACAGGTTGATCGAGCCTGAACCTAACAACTGGAGACTCGATGGCGAAAAAGTAGGCTGTCATCCCCAAAACAATAACTCCAAGCACCTGAGTGAAAAGTTCAAACAACTCGACTCAACTTCAAAAAAAGGAGTCAGCAGGTTTATCACGACTTTTTATTTCACGTATCGTAATTTCTTTCGTATTTGTTTGCTTTATATATAGGTCTGAAAAGAGTTATCCCGGAATATCAAATATTATGAACTTGCAAATCCGGGCCAGGTTATCATTTTTTTTTATTTCACCCGATCAAAGTGAAGTGAAAGTGAAATCCATCCCCCATATACCCCGCTATCCTCTATGTATTGGATTTATTTTAGTACATCAAATCGTCATGAAAGATGGAAACTAAATATTACGGTGCATGGTGTGGAGCGGTGACGGTGAGTGGTCTATAAATGTCTATTAAGATCACGGTCACCTCACCAATCCCGGCATCGAATGTCGATTCCGAAAAATCGTGTTTCGTTTCCGCGTCCTTATCTCTAGATATCGTACGAAAGTTATTAAAACATAAGGTATCTTACCAGAGTCACAATTCTGCAAATTCCAGCAGGCCCTTGGAACGAGGAGAAATTGGGAATGGCCATTGCAGACTGCAGAGTATCCGATTAACTTATTTGTCTAGGAGTTCCAATTTCCAATGATGCAACGATGAGGTGACCAAATAGACAACACACCCAGACCCAGCCGTCCCAAAGATTTCAAATCTAATGGACGAGATGAAATGATGTAGACAGACACTAGACAGGCACTATAAATCCCACGAATAGGTGACCAGTGACCACGTCGCGTCGTCAGTGCAGTCGGCAGTCTTCTAGAACAGGAGTACAGAAATCCGACGAAATGAAGACGGCAAATAACAGGGAATTCACTGCTCAGTCAGGTCCAGGGACAACTTTTGAGACAATTAACGGTCTTACGATTTGATATCCTACACTCCACAGGCAGGGCCAGGGTATGAATTTCTTGATCACTGGATAACTTTTTTTGACTTTCCTGTCAAACTGTCTCGTATCGACTGATTCCTTGACTTGACCAGTGACGTGTGGAACTGAAAGTGAACAATTTTGACGACGCGACTTTCTGTTCGTGTCACTGGAATCGAATGCGCAGCCGTCACATTTGACCTGGTTGGTTGGGTCAAATTCTGTGCTTGTTTTTCCCGCGCTGTGCTGAAGTGCTAGGGAGAGGGAAGACTGAATTCTGCATTGGGATTGGCTGTTATAAAAATAGTTATGGCGGACAGACGCCATCCTGTCAAAATGAAAATTACTCGTTCTCGTGCTCTTTTTTGTTTTCATTACGGTTCTGCTTTCTAGACTATACTCTGTTGAACATGAACAGGTAAACTTTAACCCCGAAATTAACTCATTTCACTTTGAGATTCGGTAAATGAAGTTGGCCGTTCGAATAATTTGAAAAAATTGAAAAATTTAATTGAGTTTGAATGACGTAGTTGTACTTGTACATAAAATAGTTGTATTTTTTTAAGTGATACACAGACCGAATAGGTGTAGTAGGCTGGTAGGTGTAAAAGAAGTAAAGCAGCGATACGAATTTGGCGTTTAGCCAAAATAACCAATTTTTATTTGAAGTCAGATAATTTACATATAGTTTAGTAGTTAGTTTCGTAGCTTAGTAGAAAGGAACAGAGAAATGAACAAATAATTAAGGATGGCTTGAAGAAGGTTTAGTCCTCATGACTTCCACACGAAGAAGGCCACGATCAGATATACAACGCCATCGATGACACCAAATATCTGTTATGAAAATATGAAAAAATATCAAATATACTGTCCCAAAGTACGATTTAAAATAATCTAATTATAATAATTATAACACAATTGGTGGATAACTTGTATCGTCTCCGCTTAAGAGACGATACAAGGTATCCACCAACTGTGATTATAATAATAATCTCTATTATTCTTGAATTATTGGATTGAGTTCGATTCATTTGGAAATACCCCGGCTATAATGACGAAGAAGATTTGTGTAGTGGAACAACCAGTCACTATATTTCCATTCGAATCCTTCCTTTTCGTTTGGATTTCAGCGATAATCCAGATAATTCCTCCAATGATGAGAAGTACTCCACCAATAATGTGCCAAACTATATCCTGTAACATAATATAACGGGGACCAAATGAAAGATTGGGGTAAATCTATTCGGCATTTTTGAAAGAAATGATTTCTTCGACTACACGGCATTACCTGACGTAATACATATAACAAAAATGACAAATAACTAACTTGGAATTAAGTATAATTACTAGCATTATCACTAATTCTAATTAACTTAATTAAAATAAAGACTAGAACATACAGTTGTTTTTGTGATGCCCGAATCAACAATAACGCCAAGGATGAAAAGGACGACCCAAGTTAGTGAAACTATAAAGGTGACGATAACAATGGCCAAGAGTACTATCCATAAATCGTCATCGCTGAAATGGTTGAAACAATATTTGCGGCCGTGGAAAAAGTAAACCGTCAGCACCAAAACAATAAATCCGAACACCTGAAAGGTCCAAAACACTTCTCTTACTTTAATAATCACATGACTCAGCCGGCAGCCTAGTGAGCGTAGCATTCAGCTCAGCATTAGGGTCGGTCGGTAGATAATTGGATTTGGAGATTCTATACATCCTTATTTCATATAATATCAGTCCTTTAGAAGTCGCTGTTTTATCTGACCAATTCATCCACGAAATATATTCGAATAGGCGTTTAAAGTAATGATATAAATATAAACATGTTCTCATTTTTTAAGTCTTCTCTTACCAGAGTGGCAATTCTGAAAATTCCACCCAATCCCTTAAACAAGGAGCAATTGGCCATTGCAGACGGCAAAGTATCCGATTAACTGATTCGTCTAGGAGTTCCAACACAACGATGAGGTGAAGGTGACTGTTAGACAACACAACCGGCAGCCGTCTAATATTTCAAATCAGAGATATTGTAGACACCACAGAAGACTGATTGCTCCGTCGAATAGGTGACCACGTTAGTTGTATCGTCACTTCGTCAGTGCCGAGAAATCCGGGAATAATTGAAGATGATATTAAATTCAAATTACCGCTCGGTCAATTCCAATTAAGTTTTGAGACAATGGTCTTCCAATTTGATATCCGACACTCCACAGGCAGGCCAGGGTATGAATTTCTTGATCACAGGAGAACTTTTTAATTTCTCAAGCTGTCTGGAGTGAGCACTTGACTTGACCAGTGACGTTGTGGAACTGGAGTTGTCAACAATTTTGACGACGTGACTTTCTTTTCGTGTCTTTGGAATCGAATGCGCCGCCGCCGCAAAATTTGACCCTGCGTAGTGCTGAAAGTGCTGTGATCTATTCTTTGTTTTTCCCACGTTGAAGTGGGAGGGAAACGTGAAATTGAATTCTGTATTGGGATTGGATGTTATAAAAATAGTTATGGCGGACAGACGCGGACCTGTCAAAATGAAACCATTTTCAGAATCCTTTGGAATTTGGAATCATACGGCAAAAATATTTATTTTGAAATACAATTTTGATACACGTGTGAATTTCTTGGGAGGTGGTTCTTATCGCTATACCTCCAATAATGCCGGTATATTTTGGCAACCATACTAAAACTTCATTTACCTGAAGTTATGAGGTTCATACAAGGTGATATATAGTCGTTCGTATAGGGTGAGGTCAGAGGTCGGCGGATTGAATGACATCTTTATTTGAACATTACATTATACAAATATATTACATTTCTGAGTAGAATGAACTCATAGTGCTCAACTATTCGATTAGTGAAAAAAATGTATTAATTTGGGTGTAATATATTGACCTTTCTTGCCTTCAATTCCTTCTGGTGTCTTCGAACGAAGAATGCCACTGTTAGGTGTAGAAAACCATTGACAATACCAAATCCCTATTTAAAAAAAATGGTTTTACAGAAATTTTTTAATGAAGTCTGCTTTTAGGCAGCCAAGGATCGATAATCAAACAAGATTTTACCCCACTTGCAATGATGAGAATTCGATTCAACAAACTACAAGGATAAAGGGTATAAAAATACGTGGAGTTTGAGTAATACTCTAGACTCCAGATAATACTCCCAAGAATAAGTAATAATCCACCAAGAATATGATAAATCCAGTCCTGTAAAACCAGTAAAAATATTCCTATTATTCCTGTCAGTCATACCAGTAATCTTGTTTAGTGTGAAAATATTTTCTTACCGTTATCCGTGCACGGTTAGAATTAATGATAACGCCAAGGATAAATAGTACGACCCATGTTGATGAAACAATGAGTGTGATCACAGTAACTATTAAGAGCAGACGCCATGGTGCATCGCGTTGAATGCAAGTTTCAGCAAAATCGTATGACATTAGGCATAAAGAGAGAAGTCCGACCACCTGAAAAGTGTAAACAATTACGATTCAGTCATTCTAAAGCAACCGCCTTTCCACAATCTATTATGCATAGAAGCAAAAGTGACCTTACGAGAGTAGCAATTCTCAACTTTCCAACTTTTTTCTTAGTCAAGGAATAGTTTTTAATCATTGTGACCTCGAGCGAAGCCTTCGCTAAGCGATGATATAGAGAAAGTTCCAAAAATTGACGTTAACTTCAGCGCAAGTCGTCTTCCGTACAAGAAACCGAGAGGATACAATCGATTATTTTCATCAGGAATTTGTTGATCACTGCTTGCATCATGATACCGTAGGGACGCCGAAATGTTGAACGTTTTTTAGAATGGATGAAGATGAAACTTAGAACCAAGGAGTTTGGACAAATAGATCATCGCGTAGTATAAATACACGTATAGACTCTTTGCTTAGAACTAAATTGACTTCTTTATAGTTGCGCATATGGGGTCGTTCACTAAGCCAGTCGGCAGTCGTGGTTAGTGTCCATGAACATTTTTCGTTGAATACAAACGTACCTATTTTCCGGTGATGCTTTTACTTCATGGAGTACTTTAAAATGGAAGGCCATACCCCATACCATGGTATAATAGCGAACTGGGACTGGGACTGTCCTAGTGCGATATGGTCACTTGTAAATATTAGGAGATGAACCCTCATTGAGGTTTGAGATATATAATGTTAATTAGGCTGTCCAAAGCAGAATTTTCAGCCAAACTATTTCATGTTTTTATTCATCCCATTTTCAATAAAATATTACTTTGATCCATGGGGGCACAACAAAAAGATTGAAGTAAGTAAGAAGCTACACAATTTTTCAGTTCGTATAAGTTTGTCTTGAAAGTAAAGTAATGAACAAACACTCATAATGTTAAGGATCTTCGTCGCCACCTCCAAACGAAGATTGCCATTATCAAATATACACAACCGTCGATGATTCCAAAGGCCTGTTTATCAAAATCATGGATTTAAATATTATTAAACCACATCCGTCAGAATAATTTAATTTTCGGAAATTATACCCCTGTTATAAGGAGGAGAATCCTCATCTTCTTGGTACACTTGTCATGGTAATCATATTTCGCCATATTACACGCGAGAATCCAGACAATTCCACCAATTATTAGGAATACTCCACCGCCAATGTGATAATACAAATCCTACAACAAACGATGCGAGTCAATTTTAGATTTTTTAAAATACTCGTACACCTTTTGACAGAATATAAATGCATGTATGAGCAAAATGGTTTGGGCGAGACTATTAAGACATTTTGAGTAAACAAATAAAATACAACTTCAAAATACCATTATTCTTACAGTTGTTTTTGAGATGGGCGTATCATGAAGGTGAATAACATGGAGAAAGCAAAGCACAACCCACATTAATGAAATAGTCAGTGTTAGAACAACCGCTGTCAAGAGCACTAGCCACATTGGATTCGCCAGTGGTGGTGTACATTTACCGGTGTCGAAAATGTGGGCTAACAACCCAAAAACGACAACCCCCGATACCTGAACAAAATAAAAATTGAACAAATTGTTGATCATTCTCCATATTTCTAAAATTCTCATTCTCAACCACTTTACAATTGCGACAGACAAAGAAAATAATCCCGTAAAATTTTTGTTACGCATGCATAATCTGGGTTGAATTGAAATGTTGTATTTGTATTGCATTACAGGTTTGCAGTATACGAACGCGTTTCAAGTGAAAATAGTTAGTACCAGAGTAAGAAATCTGAAAATTCCAGCGATTCCATGAAACATGGTACATGTACAGTCAAACAACTTCCGGTTTTTCGACATCGTTGGCCTTGAAGTATAAAAATGCTTCCGAGTCTACTATCGATGTTTAAGGAATTCTAGTGTTCAGACAGAATTTTATTGATCGCTGTAAGAATTTTAACTCAGAAGTGACTTCAAATCGACGGCTTGTCTTCATTCATAATACAAGCTTCCATGGATATACAGAATCGTCGCTTGGGTTACCGATGATGAGAATCACGAATTCTCACGTAGCCTCACTGGAGAGTAGTAGAGTAGCAAGTAGCAAACACTCCACCGAGGTTCTTCCATGTATCCAATTAAAAGGTTTGAACAACCTCGAAAAAACGGTTTCAGTTAAATCTTTGGAGGAACAAATCTTTTATACGTTTAACGGACTAATACGTTTCTCCAAAAACCGGCTTGTGTTTTCTGAACACCTATATAAACGGGGTTACATTCCTAAATTGGTTTGATTTGGTTCACCCTTAACGGTTAATGATTTCATGTATTAACATTGGTCACGAATATAGAGATAGAGATTGCATCCGTATTTTTTACTGATATTAATCCTTTGATTTATATTCGTGACCAGAGAGTAAGAAGAGGCTAATCCTCTGATCTTGAGTGTATTTAAATATTATATCCGAGTAAAGATTCACTAGCACTTTAATTCATGTGATATTTTTGAAACAATATGTTTCTTCAAGCGAATCGGCACATGACTTTCGATACAATTCTTTGGTCGAAACAAATACCATTGTAGCATTATTTTTATGAGAATGTTCAACACAAACTAAACCATCTGGATAACAAAAACGAACGCGAGATTGTGATGTTCCTTTTTGACACATTTTTATGAAGATAAGTAACCTGAATTAGACGATAAAATTATGTTTGATATTTCATACAGTACAGTGTTGCAGTAGCTACTAGTATACCTATGTCATGCGTCCTTAATTACTTGTACTTTGGTTTATGTACATATTTAACATGGTGAGGAAGATGGAAGATCAGACACAAATCTGCACTGATGAATAAAATCCGTGTCACTGTCACCATCATTATTGTCACGTCAGCCCTTTGAAAATGAGAATGAATTATAAATGACTTAATAATCTGTCTAATACACGCAAGGCATGGCTTTTGTTGTGACATTTAACATATAACTAGACAAATTAGAACTCAGAAATGTGTGTAAACGTTAACTTTTCCGAAATGTCTAACAAAGCAGAATTATAA
>JAQIXO010002077.1:0-10642 GCA_034700305.1 Protaphorura armata | reverse complement strand
GGAAGTGAAAAGTCTGTTGTGGAAGATGTCCGTAGAAGCCAAGGACCTGTCGGTTACGTATCTCAAATATCAGGTCGATCCGACCACACGGTCTGAACACGTTACAGTTGTCATGGTATTGCCGGGGTCAATGCAGAACTCACTACTGACAAACAATCAAAACCCTATAGTTAATATCTACGTCATTTCTGCGCGGGACAAAGTAGTGAATTTAAATGGTGGAGCTACCTCATATTATACTTTACCTTAGTTTTAGTGCTCTGTTTTTTTTACATAGTTTTAGTTCCGGGACAAAGGAGAAGAGGACACGTAGGGATTTTAGTTATATGATATTGCTACTAGTAAACCCCGTTCCGATTGAATATACGTATTTTCTACACTTGCTCGCCTATTGGTGCTATTTTATTTATGAAGCGTCTTCCGCATCATGTTCTTGGTTTAAATCATACTTTTATGTCTTCTATGGTGCCATATGTCATAACTAACATTTTCCCCGCAATTTAACTTAATGATTTATTTTTTATTCACTTATTCCATTCCATCACTACTTTTGTAAAACCCTAGAGGTATATTGACGACATCAATAGCTTTATCCATAAATCACTATTAAAATTCTGTACGTAAGAGTAAGGTGAAGCCCTCACTATTTTAGACGAAGATGAATGGTGATTAATGCTGAGTGTTAAATACTAGCGTGATTGTTGATGGTACTTATAATATCCTGTATAATAAATCTTATCTATAAAAGACATTTATGTGTGACCCAATCAGCACTACATAATTTTAATTTTGAAGCCTTCTGAATTTCCCTCGATTAAATTCAAATCGTCTTGGCTTTCGTAGGAACATTACCTGTAAGAATAATACTAGGACTATATATATTATACATTTGGGATTTATAATTCAAAGAGTATATGGATTTTTCTATGGAAAAATAATGAGCACACAATCCAACTCGATTATTTTGCTAGCGTCTAGTCGTCTTCCGTAACTTTTTGGCGTCCCAGTTCTCAGGTATCAGTTTACAAATGGTACGTACCTTCAAAATTTTAATCGAAATTAAAATTCTGAAGTCATGATTTCTGAGAAAATATTCAAAATACTGGTAGTTGGGTGCGTACTGGTGTTGTTATCCATTATGTACAGACATGCACTGGAACTTACAAATCCATACATCACTTTATCGTGGGAACTTTAATTTTATTGATTACATGTTTGTATATGCTCATTGTACTAGCAAAACTTTAAATGTCATTGTAATTGAATTATGTGTAGCTTTTAGCCGCGATGTATTGCCCACGGATGGGTTGTTACAGAGCACAATCATTCACAGACAGTTCTATGATTTATCCAATCTCATTCCAAAGTCAAGTCAGAATTTATTTGATATGGCCAAGGCAAGGCCCAAATCAACAAAAGCAAAGGTTACATGTTTGCATTAAATAAATGAAGAACTAAATGAAGAATCACACCACCAAGTCCGTAGAAATATGAATTTAACAACTAAACACTTTCACTTCCTTAAGCACCTTAAAAATTTCAATTTCAGTTTACAGCCATTTGATTGATAAACAAGGAGTCGCAATTTAAGTTTAAAATGACATACAGAAGCTGCTCAACAAAATTTATTGATGTAGAAATTTATTGTAGACCTTCCACTTTCTTTCTGCATTTTACTATATCGTTTGGATACGAGAAAATATTCTCACCACCTGGACACTTTCGAAGGCACTTATTCCTAAACTTAACGTAACCCATACAGCTACCAGCGATGTGTTCTAAACTTTCAGGTTCCCCACAAAACCTACAGTAATCGTCAAGTTTGGAAATTTATCATTACCAAATACACACACACACTTGGTAACATATACAATTTTCATGCAATCTAAGCTGCATAACCATATCTAAATTAGGCTAATATTATTTAGTGCGAAATAGTCTTCTCGCCATATGAATGGTTTAACATCCAAATAATGCGAGTGAAAAGTCGACTTTGTCGCGCTAGTGACACCATTGTTAGTTAAATATTCAGTGTATTTTTTAAGAAAACTCTTTGCATGATTATCGAATTCGTCTCTGTCACTTATTCTCAAAATGTGATGAATTTTACACCAAATTGGGTAAAAAGTTCTTTAAATCTGTACATTAAATGGTAATAGATCTTGGTGATAGGTTTAAATTCAGAAGTCGATTATTTCTTGTTCTCACGCATTTT
This sequence comes from Protaphorura armata, assembly GCA_034700305.1. Classification (NCBI taxonomy): domain Eukaryota; kingdom Metazoa; phylum Arthropoda; class Collembola; order Poduromorpha; family Onychiuridae; genus Protaphorura; species Protaphorura armata. The sequence goes on along the minus strand of JAQIXO010002077.1, from coordinate 8,427 downwards.
ATTATTAACAGTGCCGTAAATACGACTCATTGGTCACGTTAAGTTGAGTTGTGACCTATCATATCATATTTGCTAAGAGTTGATTTCTTATAATTTAACTAAATGAATAAAATTTAATAATGATTTAGACTTCGACATATCTCTATTAGTTTCTTATGCATTTGACTATCCATTTATTCAATTTCAAATGAGATGTAATTATCAGTTGAAATGTGTTATTTTAATTTCGGTTAATTATTTTGATTCCACACCAGCGCACAGTTTTTCCCACTCTGTATCACTGATTAGAACATCCTTCAACGATTCTTTAAATTTTTGAAATGCACAAGGCGAAGGACATCCTGGCATAAATTTTTCTACCATTGGTTGATCGTATCCATTCTTATAAAATACTTTCATCACGTAGTTCCCATCCACTTTGTGTAATTCAAGGAAGATCGCAGCATTAAAGTATGGAGGGGCATTCCGGTCATAAATCCCAAGTGCATGAGCCAATGGTGCAAGAATCGTGTCACTTCCAGAGTATACATACATTTTGGATTTTGAAGTTTTTGGATACAAAGTAGCTGGAGCCGGAACTGCTTCACCGGTAAATAAATTGAAATTATTAATCATTTCATTCATGAGCGGTCCAATTAAGAGTTTTTGAAATAGTGGAGTTCCAGAACTGGCATCGAACGAGAAATCATTATTTTCCTTCATATCCGACTGAAGTGGGAGAAACCAATCAGGGTAGTCCAATTTAAATTGGTCATGCTAAAATATTAATAAGTAATAAAAAATTCCTAACAATTAATTGAAATTCGCCGATAGACATTAATTAAAATTAATTTCAAAATTACTTGAGTATTTATTGTATCATAGAGTTGATAGACGTCATCATAATCCTTGACAGGGTTCCCTGTCTTTTCAGCCAGCTCCACATAAAGTCCTTTGAATTTAGATTGAAATTCTACGGCCACGGTGTCGTTTTCTTTGAAAATTGTCCGAGCCGAATTATAGGCTGGACAACTGTCCGTGAACTGAATTTTCTGCATCGCAAAAATATGCATATTATTTTTTTTAAATTGACAAAAAAATATGAAATAATTAATTTGAATTAATTTTTCTTGCATTGTCAATGAGAGGATTGAAATTGCAAGGAATTGGCTGCCAATTCAGATTTGGTACATTGAATTGACTATTCGAGTCATCTGGCGTGGGTGGAAATAAACCGGCCAATGCAAGTTCTGCTGTCAGTAACGTTCGATCCAATCCAGAGTTGGTACAAAATAGTGTCTTGGGTGAGTAAGCATTCCGTAAGAAATCATCATAGCTTTGACGAATACATCTTCCCAATAAAAAACTTTGGTATTTTCCAATCTAAAATAAAATTCAAATTAAATTCAAAAATATGTACTTGTTTTGAATATTAAAGTGTACAGGGTGTTCCAGAAAGTGCTGATTAAAATTTCTGGACCACCCTGTAATGTAAATGTTGTTATCTTATCTTACCGGTGTAAGTTGACCCGATTCCAGACCATAGTCGTAGTCCAAGTATTTGTCCTTCGGGTATGCAAAGACAGGGGTTCGGATGCCATGACGATTTAACTATGGATATGCGATATGCAATTAATTATAATTAATACATACAAAGGTCATAGGTTCAAATCTTACCCTCGTTAAAAAGAAAATCACTGTATACTTACTATTTGTACAGATTGGAGTGTCTCAGGGTTCCCCTCTTCTCCTTTTCCGGCGACGGGGCATCTTGGAAACAAAACATTTTCTGATGTAGTGCTTTCAATTTTTGTCAAATATATGAATATAAAAAATGAACAATTTGTAAATAAATTTTTGTAAGACATGACTGAAAATATTTAATGCACAAGAAATTTCTTCCAGGGATGTGTCACCATCACCTCGACCACTGCAACTGCAATGCCCTGCCCTATATTTTTAAAACAACCTGTCAGTTCCAAGACAAGCGTGATAATTCTACTGTCATTATCAATTTGACTGAAGTGGTCCCGACATTTAATTAAGATGTATTCACACACCACCGACCACACACACACATTCGCACGCATGGAATCACTCGCACTTGCCGCTACCGATTATTAAACTTGCCTCTCGTACGCAATTAATATCAAGTTGCGGTTCTAAATTTTTACAGTGATTAAGGAGCTGACAAGGGAGGTGCGGAGGTGTAAGTGTTGGTCGAGTAGAGTGTGGTAGCATATACTACTTTGAAGACTCCATAATAATGGTGTTTTACAAAATTTTAGATCTAGGAAATGAAATCCCGATTTTTAAAAAAAATTCAAAATTTTTAACAAAAATGTCGTAACGGTCCCCCTATGAATCTTAAATTTTTGTGGGTTAATTACCATGCCCATTTTAGGAAAATTCATTTCGAGTCCATGTGGAGGTATTTGTATTAAAAATATTCTCCAGGCCCGAAATATTTCTTTTGGATAAAAATTTCGACAGAACATAATGTTTAAAAATATTTTGAAAATTTAAAAAAAAATTGAATTTTTTTTCAAGGAAAAAAAACTGTCCCATTTCAAAAAATTTTAAATTGAGAACAATTCTTTAGATCTGTTGATCCAGTTACATGGTCGGTTGGTCCTTGGTTTAAGTTTAACAGTGGACTGTTTCTTGTCTAAATGAATTTGGTTTTTAATGGTGTTATTAATGTAATCCTTTGGTCACGTTGAATAAAATGAGGAAAATAAAAATTCAAATATGATGTATGTGTCATATTGTCTCAACAAAATTATTTTTATTTCTCCGTGTTCACACTTGCGCACAATTGATTCCAGTCAGTATCATTGATTAAAACATCTTTCAATGATTCTTTGAATTTTTGAAATGAACAAGGTGGCGGACATCTTGGCATAAATTTTTCTACCATTGGTTGATCGACGCCATTCTTATAAAATACTTTGATCACGTAGTTCAAATTCACTTTGTGCAATTCAAGGAAGATGGCAGCATTGAAATATGGAGGGGCATTCCGATCATAAATTCCAAGAGCATTAGCCAATGGTGCAATCGTTGTGTCATGGCCGGAGTATAAGTACATTTTGACTTTTGACGACGCCATTTTGTTACAGACGGCATTGAAATTATTCACGATTTCATTCAAAAGTGGTCCAATTAATAATTTTTGTAGTTTCCGCGTTGCAGACGAACCGTAGAAGTAAAAATCATTGTTTTCTCTCATTGCAGAATTAAGAGGTGAAAACCAAGGGGGGAAGTCCAATTTGAATTGGTCGTGCTATTAAATTAAAAGGAATACCCACAATATAATAATAATAATTATTTTAAAATTTTCCCGCCCGTTTTAATTGCATGTCAGCTGACCTGTGTTTTGATTGTGTCATAGAGTTCATAGACTTCATCGTAGTCATTAATTGGTCTTCCTGACTTTTCCGTCAGAATAATGTAGAGCCATTGATATTTGGACAGAAATATGACGGCCTCGGGATTTGTGGATTTGTATTCTTTCTTTGCAGCCTTGTAAGCTGGGCAAGGGGCAGTTAATAGAATTTTCTTGATAGGAAAAAATTTACATATTAATTGTCCTTGAATTTTAAAAAAAATAATTAATGACTAATGATTTACATTGTCCACTACAGAATCCAATGTTGTACATGGAATATTCTCCTTGGGTGAAAACAACCCAGCCAGAATCATTTGTGCTGTTAACCTAGTTCTTTCCAAGTCAGCGGATTGACAAAATAATTTTTTTGGTGCGTATTTATTTCCTAAGAAATCTTCATAACTTTGCCGAATGCATCTACCTAGTAGAAAACTCTGGGATTTACCTTTCTAAAATTCAAAAAATATTTTTTCCACATATTTTTTTTTAAAATTTTGTATTTTTGAATATATTATTTTTTTTAAAAAAAATAATAAATTACATACTGGAGTAAGTTGAGCATTTCGACCGGATTGAATGCCATAATCATAGTTCGAGTACTTGTCATTCGGATACTCATAAACAGGTGCACGAAATCCGTGACGATTTAACTAAAAGAAATAACAAAATTTAAACCAGAAGTATTTTAATAAATTTTTAAAGTTCAAACTCGCGCGCTTACTATTTGTACAGACTTGAGTGTCTCAGCATTCCCCTCTCGACCTTTTCCCACAGGACAATTTGGAAGGGCACTTCTTCTGATTTGACCTTTGGGGTCAATCTCCGACACTGACACTACTTCATTCATGGATGATGCAAACTTGAACAAGTTTATCAATGAAATTGAAATTATGGTGAAATCAAAAATATTCATTGTTTGACAAGGCATGCATGCAGAGAGCTATTTATTTAAAAAAATAACAGATTGTTTTTTTTGCTGTGGATATTTTCTCGAAAGGGTTAAAGTATACTGTTCCAAATTGTGAAGAAGAATAGCTTAGTATTACATAGTATGTAAATCTAAGAAAAGAAACCATATCCATTGTTCCAAATAAATTAAAAATTCATACACATGACCGACATGACCTCAATATTCCCAAAGCCACGCAACATACACTAAATTTTTTCCAGTCAGCGTATGAATCCGCACAAATCATTTATTTCCTTGGACACGCTGAATTCAATGCACAACAAAAAATCTTAATCTTGTGACATCTACAACTTTATTTTTTTTTGCATCGAGTGAGCGTGCATATATCCGCACAAAAAAAATTTGTCTTTGTTATTTTGCAATATTTATTACACAACATGAAATTCTATACACGTGGAGTCAACCTGTTATGTTGTGATGTGAAGTGTGAAGCAGCTAGCCAAGGATGAAGATTGAGAAATCAAATTAATGCTCATCTTTTCATCTTCTGGGCACCGCAACGCACTGGACCTGGTCAGCACTTGTCGCTTAATTGCTGTAAAAACTGGTTCTAATATTTCTCCCATTAATTAATGCCGGATTTTCCTTAAAAAATACAAATAAAACATGTCACATTATTTTTCACACTGAATTCAAACTTGTAATATGCTAAAAATATGGCAAGTTTAATCCACAAGTAAATTCTTTAATTTTTTTCATCAAGATCATTGTTGCGTTACACGAGATTATTTGTAAAATTGTACTCATTCCTTCATGTAACTTCGCCTTGTGCAGACAAGAGCAAAAGTTAATCAATTAATTAATTCACAATGGCATCCTCAATTTTGAGATTTTTCACAACAATAATTCTTCTTGGTCTATTCATTTCCATCCATGGAGAAAAAAGTGTAGAAATTCTGGATCCAAATTCAGGAAAATTCCATTTATTTTGGGAACCAAATTTTGATAATCGTCGCGTGACTTTTGAGATTACTGTTGAAACACTTGGATTTGTGGGCTTTGGAATTTCACCCAGTGGTGGAATGACAGGAGCCAATTTAATCATGGGAGGTGTTCATCCGAATGGGACTACTTATTTTGCGGTAATTCAGTCCATGCATAGCAAAATACTAATTAATAATTAATTAATTAATTTTAATTCAGTGCATGCATAGCAAAATACTCAATTAATTTGAATTAGGAATACCTGAGTTACGGTAACGAATTCCCGAAGTTGGATCCTCATCAAGACTGGAATCTTCTGGAAGGATCAGAAAATGGGACTCATACCACATTAAAATTCGAAAGACTTTTTGATACTTGTGATAAAAATGATATACAAATTGGGGTAAGTTGATACAACGGAAGATACCTTGACAAAAAGGTAGGTCGGTAAATTCAAGGCTATTTACGTTTTATGTCTTTCTTTGTCTATTTTTGTCATTAGAACGACACGAGCAATTTAATCTGGGCCATAGGAGAGTCTGACGTGATTGACTACCATGGCTCAAACCGCGGGAGTTATTCTTTGAATTTATTGGACCCACCCACGCCACCTTTGAATGAAACTGAGTGAGTCATTCATTTTTAATATTACGGGCGGCGTGGCTGGCACGGGTTCAATTCTTACTGGTGGTAAAATTCGTTTTACGTTCATTTTCAGTGTATCGACTTGGAAAATCACGAGTGACTTTGTGATGCCGGCTGACAACACCACCTATTGGTGTACTATGCATAAAGGACCAGCATTACCATCCAAACATCATGCCATTGCAGTAAAATGCGACATTTTCAACGTTTTTTAATTAAATAATTTTTTTATTAATTATGGTGCTAATTAATATACCAATATTTTAACAAATAGTTCGAGCCGTACACTCCAACCAAGGAAGCACGAACCCACGTGCACCATTTCATTGTACATGAATGCCAAAATAGCCCTTCGGCGATTGAAGCATTCGAAGTCCTCACGAACAGTGAGGGTGATCATTGTTACAAGCCAGGAAAGGCTTCCAAGGCACTCCATCATTGTCAATCATTTATGTTGGTCTGGGCAACTGGAGGGCGGGTTCGTTTAAATCACATTAAATTAAAATTTAAATCTAAATAAATTATTTGTAATTACATTAAAAATGTATATCTCAAATTTTTTTGTAGAGAGCCGTTTTCCCAGAAAACGTTGGATTTCCAATCAGCGAGGGAAAGGAGGACAAGTACTACATGCTCCAAATTCATTACAATAATCCGGAACGACTCGAGGGTGTTAAATTTGAGGCGGGAGCAAGTGTTTTTTATACTTCGAAATTACGGTAAGTTTTTCAAAGTCAAAGACACAAACAAAATTTAAAGAAATTTAAAAAAAAATAAAAATTTAAAAAAAAATTAAAAAAAATTATAAAAATTATTTTTTTATAAAAATTCGAAAAACAATTTCTCAAATAATTTACAGCGAGCATGAAGCCACGACCCTGACTGTGTCACACTCTTTAAGCAGCCATATTATCCCACCCAGAACAAAATCTTTCATAACGGTTGGACATTGCAGTTCAGAATGCACGCGGGAACATTTCCCGAGCACAGGAATCAACATGTTCAACATAATGCTTCATTCTCATACTGCTGGCAAGTTTTAATCGTGCACTTAAAAAATTATTGCAAATTATACAATATTTTTTGAAATATTTCAGAGTTTAACACTTTGTTTTTTTATGAAGGTCGAAAAATAAAATTGAGACACTTCCGTGATGGAAAAGAATTACCTTGGATTGCTTATGATAATAATTATAATTTCAACTTCCAACAAAATCGCCCTCTACGAGAACAAATCAAAGTATTGCCTGGTGATCAATTAGCAATGGGTCAGTATTTCTAAATTCTCACAAATTAATTAACATTTTTTTAATACTGCGTGAAATTTTTTTTTACACATTTACACAGAATGTTTGTATGAAACGACCGAGCGGGAAAATGTGACAATCGGTGGGTTTTCTACTGAAGAAGAAATGTGTCAAGCATTTATTATGTACTACCCTAAAATGACCACATGGATCTGTGGAAGTCAATATCCATACCTAAATAGTCTTAACGAATTTGGAGTTGAAAAAATGGAATTGTAAGGAAAATAAGCAATCAAATTTTATGGAACACCCTGTACTGTACTGGACGTAATTCGACGTATTGATTTTAAATTTTCGCGCGCATGGTATTTTCATTTACAGTGTGCCAGGTTCAACGGATTCCCGCGTGACACTCCCTGAGAAACACGCTGGAAAACGATTCACGGAAGTTCTGAATGAAATTGATTGGACTCCAGAAAGAATTGCAGATTTTCAATACAAATCAAGGTACACCGATCATACACCTAGATGTGCTCAGATCAGTCTGAATCAAACAACTGGAAGACCAGTCATATCGAATGCCACGGTCACTTACGTGAAAGTGGAAGAAGAATATGCTCTCGCGTCTCCTTGTTAATTAAATAAGATTAATTCATATAAAATAAATGTCAATGAATGAATAAATATGGAAGAAATTCTATTGCACGTAACACGTCAAACGAACGCAGTCATTACATCGCATACAATTACAACGTAGTCATTACAACGCAAACAATTACAACGCATGGCAATTACAACGTATGACAATTACAACGCATACAATTACAACGCAAACAATTACAACGCATAACAATTACAACGCATACAATTACAACGCATAACAATTACAACGCATACAATTACAACGCAAAAAATTACAACGCACCGTCGCATGAGAAGTAATCACCAAACGTGTGCTCGTATTTAATTAAGCGTAACAACTCGGCCAATACGTCATTCAATGGATTCAGCTGTAAATCGTTTCCGGCATGAACGGAACGTCATGATTCCAATTTTTAGTAAAACTACAAGTTTTAAATGGGAATTTAACCTTGGGGGGAAATTGTCAAACCTAATGAGAATTCATAGTGTATTCTCCCCAGCGTAAAAAAACATGTTTATTTTTGGAAATAACAAGTTACAACAATCAACTACATGGAGTCCTCTTGATTATACTCAAGGAGCATTCAGCGAGGTATTTGGTTTATCAGGAGTGCTCGATCTGACCTCTC
>JAQIXO010002076.1:0-10643 GCA_034700305.1 Protaphorura armata | reverse complement strand
AAACTGGTTACGGAGAAGTTTTTTAGAGTTAAGAAGTTAGCTATTTTCATTTAGTCATGGTTTGGCTGAAGAAGAAAAAAAATCATGTGTTCGAAATTAAAATAATCTAAAAATATGCGAATTTAATTGTAAGGGTAATGTGTTTCCACATCATTCCACCCAACAATATTGATTTTGTTTTAATTTACAGGCTGAGGGGAACCAAAAACTGGATAATTGCGTTTTCGGCTCTTGCTCGGCTAGCGATAGGTATTGTGTTAATACCAAATGTTTGGTAAGTTTTCAAAATATTATTACTATCTTATACAAACAATAGGGGGTGTCACGCGAACCGATTTCTGATTATAATCAAGATGAGATTATTTAGATTATAATCCGTTTCGCGTGAATGCATCGATTTTTTCAGACTAATTAATTTCAATCACCGCCGCACGAATTTGGTGAGTGAAACATGAAACTCGGTATTTTCCGTGACGATTAAAGGATAACTGGAAGTCGGATTTTTAGAAGAATTCTTAACTTTTGTGGTTCCAATCGCAAGTTTTTATAAAGCGGGCTGACTGAAAATTAAAACGTTCTAAATTCACTTTTTTCTTTGTCTGTCTTCTGCTTCTACAGTCCTGGGATATTCTGATATTCACTCAAGTTTGAATTTCCTGCGTCTGAATTTCGATTTTCGAATCGAAAAAATCGTCTCCAAAACCGATTAAAATCAAACTGATTTTAATCGGTTTTGCGTCTTTATACGCATGATCAGAAGAAAGTGATTAATATCTAAAATCGGAAAAAGCGATTTAATCGATTTAATCGGCCCGCGTGAAACCTCCTAATACATTTATGAATCTCAAAGATTGTCATTCATTTACCGACTGATGCCCAAGCTTACCATTGTTGAAAGTTGAGTGATCATATAATAACTTGGCGCTTAGTCTCTATTTCTATAAGGAGATTCAATATTTTAAATATAGATTGATTGCTATGTTCGATTGACTGACACTTAAAGTTGAATGGTAGACGACATGCAACATTCCGAGTTCTGCAAAACGTTACTTAAAGCGATCCGCAAAGTGGTGGTGTAATAGTACCATTGAGTTCTAGTTGTTAAATGAGTTAAATGAGTTCCTAATTCAGTTCTATTTCTGGTTCCTGCTACTAACTGGAACTATCGATTTGCTGGATCTGGCACTGAAACTAAAATTCATCTGATCTGCAAGTATTGGAACTGAGAACTGCAATTACTAAAATCACAGGAACTCAATTCCATTCAGTTCTATTCCGTTCCAATATGATCTCCTTATAGCGGGAAACACGCGTGGTGTCATTGGAATCAAAAGGTCAAGGAGAGCTTGTACACCCAGTTTTCATTATTGTGTGTTGACCCATATGCCCCATAGAGGTCACGAAACGAGGATAACTTCTTATGGACCACCCCGTACAAGTTTGATACCTAAGGTGGGCATAAAAGTCAACGTACAATTCTGAAACTTGGAATGAAAATGCTCTTTGATCTAATATTCTCAATGACGCCCCACTAGACCCCTGTCGTAAGAGCACATATCTTGACACGCGGGGGTTCAATTTGCTGAGCTACAGGGATCGAACTGGTATTATTATAGTGTTTCGCAAGCACAAAAACTGTTAGGGGTCAATTGGGGAACAACGTAGCATTGGCATGTGCCCATTCTGACTGGGTGCACCGAAACTACGGGAGAGGAGCGGCCTCCTTTCAATTTACAACGGAATTGACTAGGAACTGTAATATGAACTGGAACTGATGGAACTGGAGGTTTCAGAGTAACTTGAACTTAATTGCGGTCGATTCAGTCAGCAACAGGAACCGATAGAACTAAAAGGAACTATTACAACAATACCGCAAAATATGAATACGACTGTATTTTATTCTAAATTGCTCCATTTGATGAAATGTTGGGAATAACTACTGCCGGAAACGTCACTTGATTTTTGGAGACAATTGTCGAATGAATTAGTGTATTCGACTTCAAAATTCTAATAAATACGATAACGGTGCGATATCCATACGAAAAGCTTATATCTAGTGTAGAAGTCAGTCTTTAGGTTTCTCATATCTCATTGGAGCTCATAACCCGAACCGGAACCGGCAAACCCAAAAACGTGAGGAATATTTTTAAAGTCAATATGAGAGATCTGGAAAACGTAAGCTCTGTGCCTTTAATAGACAAGATGCGCAAAAACGGAAGGTCATCGTTCTCGGTTTCGTTCTCGTACGTCGATCTTGCGCATCCTGTCTGATATAGAGCCAACCAAGGGATAGATAATACATGTATACCAGGATCCAGACACGAGATGTTTTCCCTCTGGTCCCCTGGCATGCCTTCACCATGAATCAATCGAATTTCTTCTGAACAAATCATAATTGGGCCTCCGAGAGGACAAGTAAGGTCTTACTCGATGCATCAAATGTATTGTGAGATTCGCAGACGCAACCAAAAACTGTTACCGCAGCCAAGGAAGTCCGTAGTACATCACACATTAGTAGGCATGGGGTTGGCGTTGGGGTAACACATTTCGTGACCTCTTCTGGGAGGCGCAATTGTGATTTGTCCATACATAATTCGACTGATTCATGGTTGAGGCCTGGGACTGAAAAAAATGTCATATCTGGGTGCTGGTTCAGATGAATGATTATCCCTTTTGAGATAAAGATCACCTACGTGTGGGGAAAAAAATATTATTTTTCCGTTTATTTTCTGTTTTGGTTTGGCTTCTCAAACCGAACCGGATACAAACCGAACCGAATCGTTACGAGTACTAGGTTAGGTTAGGTTCAACCTAACCTACTATCTTATTCAAATATATTTATGAATCTCAATGATTGTAATGAATTACTTACCCCGAAGTGTACCTTTATTGAGTGATATTGATCATATAATAAGCAGTCGAGACTGGATAGAGAAGCCGGTGATACTGAATAGGTTACAATGTAAAAGTATGGCCTACCAAGGTTCTCGTGGACCCCAAAATCATCAATAGCCCCCCTTCCCCGCAAATCTACATTAAAAAATTTTGGCGGAAATTTTTGACCGGAGCCAAATTTACCTGTATACGTAATTTCAAAATTCCCCCCCCCCCGCACTATCGTCATTCGATAGTAAACCCCAGGCCCCCCTAAAATGTATACGACATATATGGACAGCCCCTAATACTTATTTATCCAATTCTCTGTAGAAACCAGGTGCAGGACAATGTGCCAAAGACAGTCATTGTAAAGCCCATAAAGGTCCCCAATGCAAGGGTTTCAGCTCTTCAACATTTGGACGATGCGTAAGTTATTTATATATATCTATGCGTACATTGGACTCTCTACAGTGTGTCCCACTTACTTTTACCCACTTTTATTACCAAATGTTTGAACTTAAATTTTGACAGAACGTAATATAGCAGCAGAAATTTTTGAGTACATTAGTATTTGGTGTGTCCACCGCCGGCTACTTGAATTCATCGAATTCGTTTTGGGAATGAGGAAGTGGGGGTTTCGATGCGGATTCCTTGAGAATAGCCCATAGGTTCTCGATTGGGTTCAAGTCCGGAGAGTTCCCCGGCCAATACCCCCTTGACCTCTGTGACCCCGGGTGCAATATCCCCATTCAGTGACTAGTCTCCCCAGATTCAAACGGTTTTCGATATTTTTTGGAGTCAACAGATGCACTGGTCTCATTTTGTATGGTTTTTTACCCCATGGGGTCTTCTTCACCTTACGATAAATGGTGCGAAACGATATTTTCTTCCCCCGATTTTGATAGGAATCTGAGTAGTTCAGAACTCTTGCACATTTTCTTAACGAACCGTTCGGATTTTCTCTCAACTGTTTTCGGATGACTCGACAGGTGGTCGGAGTACACTTTACAGGTCTTTCCGGGTTTTTTTTGTCGACAATTATTTTCCTTTTCAGAGTTTTAAAAACAGACTTTCTGCAACACTTCAATATTTTTGCGATTTCTGCCGAATTTTTACCACTTTTATGAAGAGTTTTAATTTGCAGTCTTTTGACCTCCCGCAAAGACAATTTCTTGCAAAAAGAATTACGAGAATCCGTTAACCCGTTTTTGAGAAACCTACGAAAGACTGAAAACTCGCGGAGAAGTCTAATAGTGGGTAAAAGTAAGTGGGACACACTGTATGTAACGAACTCGTAAAGTGCACCAAATTTTGTACGATATGAAGAAAGTTCAATAAGGAGAAACTTTCTATAATAGGAAAAACACGGTACATTAATTGGAGCTAATTCTCTTCCGCATAGGAAATGTGACAGAAGCGCTTGTGGTGCTATATGTAATAAATAACATCATATAGAAAGTGTTGAACACTTTTTATGCGGTTTATGCAAAATAGGTCTACGGAAATTCTCGCATCTCGCAAAACTATTGACTGCTATCGTTTCATTTATACAGGAGTACAAATGTGGGAAACGTGGTGACCGCTGTGACAAGTACGATCTTGGCTGCTGTGATTCCAAGTGCAAGAACGGATTCTGTGTAAAAAAACTTCTTATTTACCCAAAGTCCTTCCATTTCTGTAGTCAAGAAAAGTCTGTGTAAACATCATTATCCTCCTCTATTAAATACAGTATTTCAGTTTCGACTCGGATTATAATCCGCTCGGATCTGATACATAGAAATAAATATTACTTAACTCAAGCTTAGTGTGAAGACCTCAATCTCTGTTTGATTGAAACCCCCTTTGACAATTAGACATAACGATATCACTCATTTGACCTCATGTGAGTAATCAAGAGTCCGCAAAACGATATATTCGACCTGACCGCTTGAGACTTGTGACGCCACTCAATAATATTGTTCAAATATCGCATTTTTGTCATTTAGCTAACACAGGGTAGGTTCAGCGGATTGTGGACAGTCTACTTATTCCTATAAATACCGCAATTTGGGTCCAAAAATGTTGACAATTTTGTAGGGTTATCATTAAACAGTTTGTGTTAGTTGATAATTTTGGTAGATTTTTGTAGTCAGTTTTGCGAGGAAAAAAATTCACGGAAGTTGACATAATAATGAATTATTTTGTCCAAACGCCTTCCGCCGAGTTACTCCTTTTCTAAAGCCGTTGTTTCATGCACAATACATGGTCAAATTCTGCGTAAACTGGTGTCAGAACATCAGTAATGAAGTACTCAGAATTGATTTCTAGATTCTCTGACTAATGTAATATTTGAAACCGATTTATATTTTTAAAAACCCACCACAAGATTTTCTGTCAGGAGAATCGCCTAAAACACTGACTATGTTCTATGTACTATGTATGACTGATATGTTCGATCGAACATTATTTTCTCCGTGCTATTAATCAAAGCCGCCATATCAATTGCTTTTATAATTAACATAATTTAATTAAAATCTAATTTTAATCCACTTAAATATAATAGGGTTGCGTTGAAAGGAAAGGTCGCTGTGAAGTAAGTTCGGACTGCTGTGAACCGGACCACCTGGACGTAAATAACACTCCGTTAATAAGGTGTTATAAAAATGAGTGTAGAAGTCTTGAGAGCATCTGCAAATTGAACGTGGGGAACGACTGCTCGGAGAATGGAGCGGCTGATTGTATAATTGGAACAAACCCGTATTGTATTCATGAAATACATTGTGGGAATAACCGGAAGTGCACTCTTGTGCCATAGCGCTGGCCCATGATTTTTCTACTGACACTGAGACGTGATTCGTGTTTTAATAAATTTATCTTTCATCTGCACAAAGGTTTAACCTCCAATAATTAACCGAACCTAACATGTTAATTTTAGTTTCAAACCAAATCTAATAATTCATCATCATTGCTGTCGTTTTCTTTAAAATTAAACTAATTGGTATTTGCATTTATTATTATTGTATGGTTTTGTTCTAACTCTAGTGTAATCAATTCATTCCTCGTTTCACCACTTCCGATACGAATAAATATACTGAAGGGGACGCAGTCTGCCGTTTTGAAATCAATTATCTTAACGATTTTCCTTAACAAATTAACTTCAATGAGTAGTGGTGTTTGAAATAAGACGTGAATTCATTAATAGTTAACTCAATGCAATGTGATTATGAAGTTTGATGAAAAAAATATTTAACGCTCTTCTTAGTGCTTCCCGTTAATCCTAATTCGAACGAATACGGATTCGCGAATATCGAGTCCAGTAAAACCAGGACTCGGAATCAGACAAAAGCCGGATTCGAAATTGTTACACAGAATCCCAGAAAACTCGGATTCGAATCCGGAGTTGGGATTCGCGAATCCGAATTCGCGATAATGTAATGCATTGGATTTGTGTGGCCGACTAAAATGTTCACACTTGAGCACTGGAGATTGTAGTGAACGTGAACTGCATTGACTTGTGTATTACCTTCCGAATATGGATTTGTAAAAAAGGTCACGTTCAAAAGGATTCGAATCCGACTGATTTGGGATTTGAATCCATAACATCGAATCGGTGGACTGGAATCGGATTCGAACGAATCCGGATCCGACAAAAGTCGTATTCAGATTCGGATTCGCTCTATTCGAGAGCGCCGGATTCGAATCGTGACTTTGAATCCGTGAATTAATATACTCATTTAAGCCACAAATAATTCAGTGGCCTTCAAAATTTTACTACTACTATTTTACTACAGCTATTTTTTATTACTCTCTACTACGAGCCAACCCTGGTAGACAATCTTTTAGTCCTGACAAGGTTAAAATATATTTTTGTTTAATTGGAGACAATTTTTATGTCAACGTGTAATATTAATCTCTGGTCTGGTGTTGGACTACGAGGTGATTCGTATTGTATTAATATAAAAAAGTTAATATGTTATCTAGTAACTCAAACTCACTGCCAAACTTGAATGCATTCTCATGGTCACCATTCACTCATGACGATCCTACCATTTTTCATCTTATCTCTTGTATTTAATTCTTGTATCCCGTCATTGTGGATTTTGTACTGTAATCCTCTTCGGAAAGTGTGCGTGGGAGCATCTAACATTAACATTTTGCCACTGCATGCCACATAAGATAAGTATTTTCAAAAAATGGGTCAGGAAAACAACTCCTGCAAAATGACGTACTTCAATCTTCGGATGCTGGGAGAACCAAATACGTTGGATATTTCACTTCGCTGGAGTTCCTTTTGAAGATGATAGAATTGCATGGGATTATCCAAATTGGTTTCAAAATTTAAAGAAAGGTTTGTATGAAAATATCCGTCAATTCAGTAATTGTTGAGGGATAAATATTAAATGGGGTGTGTTTGACAAGTACTTGACTCAAATTACAGATTTTGCAAGTACCGTTGGGCAAATACCCGTGCTCACTGTGAATGGGATAGAGTTAATGTCAATCAGCTGTAATTTCAAGATATTTAGCTGAAGAATTTGGTTTAGTTGGGAACACAAATTGGGATAGAGCTCGGGGTGAAGATGCAATCAGCTTGATTTGTGACCTATTCATTGATAATCTCATTAAGTCAAAATTAATTTTAATTAATTTGCAATAGAGGTGTTTTAGTAATATGATTTGAATGGAATATAGCATGGCGAACAACGAACATATTTAAAAGATTGTTGACTAAAGAAATGATGGATGAGCGGTTTCTCCTTTACTATGCAAAATTGAATACACTTCTTGAGGAGACGAATGGACCATATTTGAATGGAACAAAATTAACTCATGCGGATTTTTGGATTACGAATTTCATTCAAATTTGGAACAACCCATTGAAAGCACTCCGACCGATTATGCCGGAAGGATACCCAGACTCTGCTGATGACACAATTTACATTGGTTTACTCGACAACTATCCCGCTCTCAAGAAACAACAGGAAATAATTCTTGAAATTCGACAAATCAAAAAATGGATTTCTGAGCGTCCGGAAACAATTTTCTAATATCCCCCTCTGTCATCTGTACATCATTCTCATATTCATTAATTTGAAACATTAACAATTAAAAATACCTAAATTCAATTGCTATCTTTTGGACTTTCACCTCAGAATACGGATCACATATTCACAGAATTAAAATAATGATCTCTGTTTAGTGTATTATACATACTGTATTCACAAATCATTATAATTTATTCTTACAGGATAGCAGGTGAAATTCAATTGACGCAATTTTAATTACAATGTCAATCAATCCAATCCACATCACCCAGAGCAGTGTGAGTATGACGCACACACGACTCGACTTGTCATGAAAAATAATTCAAAATATGTATTTGTGTAATAGAGTGTGCGTTTGTACTTAAGTATTGCAGAATTATGAATTGTTTCAAAGAGTAGATTGACAAATACTCCTCTAATCACCTGATTAATCTACACAAAAACACTTCATTCATTAGTCTCATCCCATGTTGAACAAACGTTAAATTGGCATGACTTAGCACACTTTATCATTCACTCCATTATACTTTCAAAACTTGAAAGAGTCAGAGGGTGAGGCTCAATTTCAGCTTAAAATGAAGAACCTTCTGAGTTCTTTGATTTTCACTGCAATAATTTGCTTGGCCAGAGGTTAGATTCCATATAATTGAAATCAAGACATGTAAATTATTTCATAATTAATTTTTATAATTTGTGTTAGGTCAAACAAATATTTCCTATGGCTTTGATCACCAACATATCTACGATCTTTACACTCCGAACGAACCGGCCGAGGACACTAAAGTCATAATTTTAATCCATGGAGGGGCATGGGGTATGGGGAACAAAAATGAAATGGATCGTTTTGTACCACCCCTCCAACAAGGTCTACCTGGACATTATGTCGTCAATATGGAATACAGATTGGGTACGCCACCTTAATTCGAAAAATCAACATGGACATTTCTCAAATCTCTTTATGTTTTTTAATTTTTAAGGTACACAAGAAAGACCTGGATACCCCATACAACTCCAGGACATCATAATTTGCATTAACCATTTGAAGTCGGCCCTTGGTCAAGAAACGACCTTTGCCCTTATGGGTGGAAGTGCTGGTGCCCACTTATCTATGCTGTACGATTACGCATGGGATACTCGCCTAGGAGATGACGTGAAAGTGGTTGTGAACCTGGTGGGACCAACTGACATCACTCACCCCAGTTACTCAGCCAATCCACTCTATGCTCAATTGTTCTTTGCTCTCACTGGTCCATGTCGTTACTCAGAGTGCCCGGAGACTTTCGCAGAAGTCAGTCCTGTGACCCACGCTCATCCGAATGTGGCACCCACAATTGGATTCTATGGAAATCTGGACATTCTGGTTCCAAATAGTCAAATGCCAATCATTAGGGATCGTTTGACGGAATTGGGTGTGGTCAACCATTTTACAGTGTACAATGGTGGACATGGGGACTGGGGTCCAGAGGATCAATTGGATATGATGGAACAAACTATACAATTCTTAAAAGCCAATTGGAAATAAGTTGAATGTGCATGAACTCATTGCATGCACACATGACTTATTGTTAGTTTGTGACTTATAGTTAATTAATAGTTCATTTAATATACCTGTGTCTGATAATGCTTTGCTTAACGCAATAAAACGGTTCAACAACATTGTTCTATAAGAATATTCACATTCAACTAAATCCTTCATTAAATTGAATTGAAGTGATGAATTAATAAAATAGTTGAAAACTAAAGAAAAGCCGTGCTGTTCTGGTTATGTCAAATTATTATTAATTATGACACTTTTTGTGTATGTGAACGCTTAGACCAGGAAACAGGTTCGTGTCCCGTGTCGTGTCCTTGTCTTGAATTTAGACACGGTCAGTTTAATCTAAATGTATTTTATCCTTGTCAGGATTAATTCATAGATTAAACGAGAATTATATACGAAAAACTACGCAGCACCGCGGAAAGACCTGCCAGGATAATTGTGTATTTTTCCCATTTATTGCGAAAGACCTGCTTGCAGGGCTAAGCATTCATTTTGTCTATGTCGTGTGTGTCTGTGTGTCCGCCCTCCAGTGGTCGCATTTCCTGTCTGATTCACTTCAAATTTGGTGTGACCCGAGGCCACATGCTCCCGCTAAGTTCATTGGTTAACAAGATTGGTCGGAGATAAATATAAAATTTTGGCTCACCCGTAGATGCAGAATTAACTAAATGCTTTGCTCCTTCAGTTCAGTGCGTGTGTGTAGCATATTGGTGAAATGCAACTTTTTACACTACAAATTAAAAGTGATTGAAATTTATATAACCTTGAATTGACTTTGATGAAACCGAACGCACCCAACTGTTGACTTTTATTAATATGTGGAAATTGTAGACATTATATTTTGAAGGGGGATTAGAGGGCAAGAGTTAACGTGTAGTTAATAGGAGACAATTAATATGACACTGACATAATATGTTGTTTGACTGTGTGCATGTGCATGGGAACCTTATCTAACTCTGACTCAGACTAGACCAGACATGTGCGAATTCGCAATTCGCTATAAACCGGATTCTCTTATATTTCTTGAGCCCATACATGTGAAACTATTGATTCTCGAGCAGTTCTATTTCGGCAAGCGAGTGTCAAGTGTGAGAGTTAGAATCTAGGATCTAGGATCTGCAATTGGCCTCTTTGTATATTTTATTATTATTTTGAAGAAATGGGACCGGAAAATATTTCCTACAAATTGACATATTACAATG
>JAQIXO010002075.1:0-10645 GCA_034700305.1 Protaphorura armata | reverse complement strand
GTCAGGGCATGCCTGGGGACTAGAAAAAAAATATGTCATATCTGGGTGCTGGTATACATGCTATGACTCTCCCTTGTCAGAGTGGGGGAGTTCACTCCATTGCATTGAGTACGAGTGCAGTTATTTTCCTGGAGCGGAACGTGTAATCGTCACGAAAGAGACCTATCGGTAATAACCCCTCATATAAAAAAAATAATCATCATCGTGCCAAATTTTTTTGCACGAATGGCATGGCGAAAGGTCACAGTTTTGCAATTAGTGTTGGGTCAATATGAAAAAATAACTGTGATTATTTTTCTTAACGTCGAAATGTGTGTGCCCAAAATAATGGTTGGCGACTAAATACTAAATATCCAAAATTTTAGCAAAATTTTTACAGGGTGGATCATAAATAGGGATCTAATAATTTAATTTTTGTTAATTTTTGTGTATAAGGTTGACGAACAGTAAGCCAAGACTATGCTGACACTAGGCCACGCACGCACGGAGATCGGCGGAATACTACACTACTTCCTAACTAACTACAATTAATTACTACCACGTGACATTCATCTACGTATGTATGTATGTGCATAATTAACTTTGGACCAACCTGTAGGAAAAAAAATAACCTTAAAATAAATAAATTCCAAGCGCCTAGCAATTAACTTAACGTGAGCGAAAGAATAAAAGTACGCATACGTTTTTTCCCTGCAGTCATGATTTTACCTGCAATAAATACTAATACTAATTATATATTGTATAATAATATTAATTAACTAATTAATTAATTAGGATTCTCGAGTGGCACAAGTCAACTAATTAGTGCCTGTGCAGTGCTCTATGGGCAATCCTTTTTGTCCCTTCCAAATAATGTGTATTATCAAAATGTGTATGTATGTGTGTGTGAGTTGCATGCGCAGCGTTTAGCGCATAGCGCATATGTGGTATGAACTATAAGTGCGCGCTCGTACGCGCGGGGCGCGCGCATGATGTAAATACTGTTAGGCGATGAGGATGCAGAGCAAACGCAAACGCAATAGGAAATTGACTATAAATCATGTACTAATTTTTAAAGTTTGTTACCTTGATCTTATGACCTTGACCTTAAAATGTACCATGGATTTAGTCACATCTCTCTCTGACCAACTAAATAAAATAACTACTTCCTTCAATAAAATAAATAAAATGTCGAAAGCCTGTGAACTTTTAACCTGAAATTATGAGAAAGAGTAGTAAAATAAAATAAATAAACCTTCACCAAAAATTGAATTTTATTGAATCTTATTGGTTTTAGTTTTACAGGGTGACCCAAAACAAAATTAACAACCGCGAAATAGAAAAGTTTTGTTAAATAAATTCAATCCCTTCAAATTTTTGATCAGAAAATTTTGTTTCTTTGAGAAGAATGGAACCGTCTTGAATATTAAAAGCCATGATGTAAGATTCTCCACCGCCACCGGCTTTTTCAACAGTTTTAAGAGCCACGACAATTCGATCCCCAGTTCCAGGAACCCATTTGAAACTGGAGAACCCATGAGTCGGAGTCAAGTTTCCAATTCTTGTGACTTCAACTTTTTCAAAATTTTCATCCGATAAGAGTACAACGTTACTTCCAGATTTTCTATCTTCCTCGTCGCTAAATTTTGATTTACTGATTCGTCTGGGCATAAATACCCATTTTTGTAAGGTATCGCTCCAACCACCAGCCTCGTGTGACACATAGCCTACGCATGCAATGCATTGTACAAATTAATAGTTAATTAAAACGGTATATAGCGGGTCTAAAATTCTTATGCTTAAAAATATTATGCATATACCAGGATATTGTACATCTACGGCCTGGGCCATTTTGTCAAAATTGGCCCGCCAATCCAAATGAGTCACTTCTCCAGTGGGACTAATTCTTTTCACGAATTTTTCATCGTTTTTTAAAGTGCCATTATTTTTCCTGTTTGGGAGCGATATTCCGTGACCACCAATCCAAAGGTGTTGGTCTTTAATTGTTCCCCACTCGCATTTGAATCCTAGAAAGATTTAGAAAAATATTAGCTAACTAGTGAAAATGCCCGTCAGAAACTGACGGTTCTCTCCCCGCGCATACCTTGTGGACCGGTAAAATTTCCATCAGCCAAAATTGCCCATGGAATTGGTTCAAGTTCTAATGAGTTGGAGTTCTCAATCGGTAGTTCATAGACAACACCAGTTTTGTCATCACAAGAATACACTTTCCCATTGAAAACATTCAATGTTGAGAGTTCCATCCCACGAAGAGAATAGCTGAGTCCAGAACGGATATTGTACACTCGGTCTTTTTTCCAATTAATTGTGACCTTCAAAATTTTTTGGAAGATTTTGCTTGGTTCAAAAATGTTTTTTAAAATGTCAAAGGTCAAACACTTACATTTGAAGGCCCAGAATTAATTTTGTTTTTATTGAATGGGATGGACAAACTTCCTTCCATAAGAATAGAGTCCCAATTCTTAGCAGTTTCACCAGGTTTTCCAGATTTTTGTGCAGAATCTGCATCCAAATCTGCCACGACGCCAATCCGGTATTGAATCATAGGCGGAGTTAATGGATATCTGGAATTGTATGGTTTAACGGACGGATACATTTTATTGGGTCCAGGAATCAAGCCCAAAGATCTTCCCCTTGGACTCTGTGGGTTCTGGTTCTGCTGGTCTCTATTTACTTGTTGACCATTTAATCCTAAATCACACAATACACCGTAGGTACTGTTAAATAGGTTGATGACTTTAATTTAGTTACAAATTATCGTTGTCGATTAGGTAGTAATTTTTTACTAAAAATATTTCTTGTCAAAAAATATTTAGTCTTGATATGTACGTAAAACTTACTGGAGTTGTATGTTCCGGATCTGGATGCACCAGGAGCAAATGTGGCAACCGTTGGTGAGTTAAGCTTTCCATTCTCGTAATACGGTCTCACGGTATTCGAATAACTTCCGGTAGCAATAACTGAAATTTAGTGCGTAATGAATAATGAATTCGGACATTTTTGGGACACCCTGTACATTACAGATCATGGCGATATCTTGGTGACAGAATTTATCGTTAGTTTTAGTTTTGCAATCAAAACTGGATAAATTATGAAAATTACCATTGCGAACGGTTGGATGCGAGTGCGAGTATCAAGAGTGCAATCATATCACCAGTTTTAATTAGTTATTCACTTTGTCCAATTAATTAATTGCAAAAAGGGAGTTGGTAAATCGTAACATCTTACGCAACACAAAAGCAGATTTCTGACCAAGGTTGAAGTTTCTCCAGCACGTAATTAAATATGAAAATGTGTAAAGACAATTTATTTTCATTGTATTTGACAAGGATATCCAATCCACACGGAACCTTCTGTGTGAAAAAAAACAGTAGTAGCTGCTTTGATTTACGTAGTGTAAATATTGTTGTTTGTAGAATTTCTTATATTTCCGGGTACAACATGTTTATAAGAGCACTGAAATAACAATAATTACTAATGTCCCACTGACTACCTGTCAATATCAACAAAATTACATAAAGTTGATTTTCCCTGTCTATTCTCAGAATATTCAGTGATTTTGCTTTGAAGACTTTACCTTCACAAAATATCCTCGTATCTGTAGATTACGACAAACTATAAACATTAAAATTGACGAAATTGCAAAGTGCGTACCCGTCCTTATTCTAAGCAATAACTTTAGCTCCTACGGAAGTTTTTGCGTGAAAAACCGTACATGAATCCATTTGAACGCCCTAAAACCATTTTTAATGCTTCCTGTCAGACAAAGGACACATTTAAACAAGGCTCGACTGATTTTCATTTTCCCCTGGTACTATTAATTTTACACCTCTGATTAGAATCGACGATCTTTGTAACTGAATTAATAATGTACAATGAATTTATTCACGTTTCTCTTACTCATTGATCACCTAAATGAAATAAAATATGTCTTTCAATAAATAAAATGTCGAAAGCCTGTGAACTTTTAACCTGAAATTATGAGAAAGAGTAGTAAAATAAAATAAATAAACCTTCACCAAAAATTGAATTTTATTGAATCTTATTGGTTTTAGTTTTACAGGGTGACCCAAAACAAAATTAACAACCGCGAAATAGAAAAGTTTTGTTAAATAAATTCAATCCCTTCAAATTTTTGATCAGAAAATTTTGTTTCTTTGAGAAGAATGGAACCGTCTTGAATATTAAAAGCCATGATGTAAGATTCTCCACCGCCACCGGCTTTTGCAACAGTTTTAAGAGCCACAACAATTCGATCCCCAGTTCCAGGAACCCATTTGAAACTGGAGAATCCATGAGTCGGAGTCACGTTTCCAATTCTTGTGACCTGCAAGCCAAATCAAATGTACAGTAATTAGGTTCAAAATTGAGCGCATTTTGGTTTGAGAAATTCTAATAATTCCTCATCATAAAATTCTGTACCTCAACTTTTTCAAAATTGTCATCCGCTACGAGTACGACGTTACTTCCAGATTTCTTATCTTCTTCCTCACTAAATTTTGATTTGTTCATTCGTCTGGGCATGAAAACCCATTTTTGTAAGGTATCGCTCCAACCACCAGACTCGTGTGACACATAGCCTTAAGCATGCAATTCATCGTATAAATTAATCAACGTAGTTAATTAATAGTTTGGTAGCATAGTATAAAATTTATTATACCAGGGAATTTTACATCCAGAGCCTGGGCCATTTTGTCAAAATTGGCTCGCCAGTCCAAATGAGTCACTTCCCCTGTTGGACTAATTTTCTTCACAAATTTTTGATGATTCTTTAACGTGACATTATTTTCCTTTTTTGGCATAGATATTCCGTGACCACCGATCCAAAGGTGTTGGTCTTTAATTGTTCCCCACTCACATTTGAATCCTTAGAGTATTTAGAAAAATATTTCAGACATTTCGTTGGATTTTTAAAATGTACAGGGTTGTTCATAACATTTTGGTCAATTTTTAAGCTGTATCTTTTACAAGATAACATGAATTGATTATGAATCACCCTGTACCCGCGTGCATACCTTCTGGACCAGTAAAATTTCCATCAGCCAAAATGGCCCATGGAATTGGTTCAAGACCTAATGAGTTCCCAATCGGTAATTCATAGACAACACCGGTCTTGTCATCACACGAATACACTTTCCCATTGAAAGTATTTAATGTTGAGAGTTCCATCCCACGACCAGAATAGCTGAGTCCAGAACGATATTGTACAATCGGTCTTTATTCCATTCAATTGTGACCTACAAAAATTTTCCTTGGTTCAAACATAATTTCTAAAAATTGTAAGGTCAAAGGTCAAATACTTACATTTGAACGCCCAGGATTATTTTCATTGAATTGAATGGACAAACTTCCTTCTTTAAGAACAGAATCCCAATTCTTAGGAATTTCACCAGATTTTCCAGATTTCTGCGAAGAATTTTGATCCAAATCTGCCACGACACCAATTCTGTATTTGATGATGGGTGGAGTGAATGGGTATCTGGAATTGTATGGCTTAATGGACGGAAGCAGTATTTCATTGGGTCCAGGAATCATGCCTGGATTTTGTGGGTTCTGGTTCTGAACTCTGACATAACCAGTCGGCGGTAACTGGACTCTATGTATTGGTGAACTTTGTTGGAATGGCGGTGGTTGTCCATTGTGGTACTGGTAATGGTAGTCTGCGTATTGTTGCGGAGACAGTAAGTCCGTAACCGATACTGCCGGCTTCGGGGTCAAATGGATTTGTTGGCCTAAATTCCAATCTTAAAGCACAAAATAGGTTGATGACTTTAATTAATTAAAAATGGCTAATACTAAATTAAAAATTGTCTTCCGTGAAAACATTTAGTCCTGATAGACAATACTTACTTGAGCTGTATGATCCGGAACCGGATGCAGGAACAAATGTGGCAACCATAGGTGAGTTAAGTTTTCCATTCTCATAGTACGGTCTCAGGTTATTTGAAAAACTTCCCGTCGCAATAACTGTGAATAGAATTAATAATAAGTACGGATATTTTTGGGACACCCTGTAAATTTATACATCAATGCAAATGCAAGGAAGGAGAGTAAAATCTGATATAGAAATTGGATGAATTATTCAAATTACCGATTAAAAGGTTGGAAGCGATTATCGAGAGTGCGAGCAGCATATCCTCTGTTATAATTATATTCACTTTGTCTAGTTAATTAATTGTGAAATCAAATTGCTCAATCGTGAGATCTTACGCAACGCAACGCAAATGCTGATTTCTGACTAAGATTAAAATTTCTCCAGTACATAGTTAAATATGAAAATGCGTAAGGACAATTTTCTTCCATTGTGTTTGACAAAGAGATGCAAATGCAAATCCGACCATCCGTGTGAACTTTTTCCATATTTATCTTCTGGAATCTAAAATATCGAAAGAAATGGAAAAATTTGGGGTTACATGGTTACGAATATGTATATTTGCGTCGTGTGTGTTAGAATTTTGCAAACGATTATCTCAAGATGTGTTGAGTGCGTGCATACTCATACGTGAGACCTTGTACTGTACAATACTGTACATGGAAAGTCAATATTTAAATGCCGAAATGGACATGCTGTCCCACCAAAATCATACATTGTCTTTGTCTAACGTACGTTACGTACGTACGTATTTGGTCCGAACAAGCAAGAGCAAGAGCACGTCGCGTCGCGTCCGTCAAATGTCAGACTTGAATTGACCATTAAAGTTTCGTCAGACTCCTTAAAATAATGTACAAGAGAACGCGTTCGTTCCGTTCACAGCGTCACGTCAAAACCTCATCAAGGAGATATTTAATAGTTCATTGCATGCTCCATAGGGATAGGTCATAAAATACTATGTACGTACGTACAAAGTCACAGTCACAGTCACAAAGACCAGACCGGAAAATAATAAATCTCTGCACCGATCAAAACGACATTTTATCGCTTCATCGTTTTAAATGTGTATTAAAATCATTTTTGACCGAGTTGATTGTTCAGACCTGCATTTAGTGTGCGAATTGACTTCAAAGTAAAGTCTGAAGAAATTAGCCCGTCTCTTTATGAAAAGCCTTGAATAATTTATATTGGTATTTTGGAGAGTGTGAAACGAGCACACTGGCACACGCCTAATGAGAATTCTATATCCGGTCATCACATACATACATGTGTTAAAATTTTCACTTTTTTGCTTCGTCGTAAACAATTTACAATTGAAGTCACCAAAATTTTACCTTTGTAATCAATATGTCATTAGAGCTGCATTTTTATAGAATAAAGTCGGCGGCATGCCTTTTCGTGAATATTTTATGATTCACGGCGCACCGAAATTGTTGCAATAAAGTACACATGAGAAACAATAAGTGCGACATGCAAAACTGCAACTCAGTCTGAGTCATGCTTTAATTGTGCACTAAAATGTTGGTTGCAGAGGTCAAAGGATTTTATTTCATTTTAATCCAATCTACGATCCATTAAACTGCCTTCCTTTGTAATCGGATTAGTGCAGAGCAGAGCACATGGCACTGGCACTCTGGCACTCATGCAATAAACAAACTTATGAGCTCGGCTCAACTCACAAACATTGACTAAAAAATAGCAAAGAAACAAATCAAGCAGAAAAACCTAATAAGTCAGAATAATATATTTCTAATACAAAAGCAAAATTATATCGACTCATTAGTTAATTAAATTAATCGACATCCTCAGTCACTTGATTAAAAGTCCACCAAACACTACGATCTCCGGGTGAAGGATCCGAAACTGTCTTCACAACATTTGATTGCCTGAACCAAAATAAAATAACTAATTAATGATCTTCACACTAAATTTTCGTAATTAGTAATTTGTTGATATACCCTGCTGTTTGTAAGACACGTCCAGATTTTGAATTTCTAATTATAAATGCAACTGGTTCTAAAATCCACTCTTGGCTTACTCCACCAGTCGGTTGCTGATTGATTTGATTTAAAATTAATTGCAAATATTTGTTTAATTAATTAATGGAAAATATTTTTTTAATTAATTAATTTTGAAAATCCTTACGTTAATATTACCACAACTTAGCGGAATATTTTCGTCGAGCAGCTGACCCGAGTTTCCTTCGATGGCAGTTTCGAATTTGTAAGTTTTTCCATCTAAAAAATAAAACCAAAAATTCTATACAGTTCGCAGAATTTACATGGGTCCAAAAAGTATGGGCCAATAGGTAAGGCATTTTTTCTTAATTAATTTTTAATCGGTGTCTTTTTAATTTACCTATTTGTTTGACTTTCCAGGTTTCATTGTCGGAATTCGAGACAGGCCAATTGATGACAGTTGTTCCGTCAGCTAATCGAGATTCACGGACATTCAGAGCCTACAAACAAAAAATAAAGAATTTACAGGGTGGTTCATAATTCTTTGCAACAAAGTTAATAAAATAAATAAAATTGAACCCAAAAAACTTACGACATCTTCTCCATCAGCTACAGCGCTCTGAATTCTGTAGAATCCACCGTGAGTTGGATTCGACATTTTTCCCTTCGTCTTTCCAAACCGTGAATTCGGAACAAAAGTTATTTGCTGGGGTTTATATAGAATTTTTAAATTATGCATTCAAAAATTTTAATTCGCACATCGCGTGCTACAAAATATTGCGCATAATTTTCTACCGTGTTAGTAACTTTATACACATTGCCAGACTTGTTGTGTTGTGAAATATTTCCATATGATAAATAAATATGAAGCAGAGCAGAGCAGATTCAAGCAGGTGAGAAATATTGAGTGTCAATTGGGCATTGGGTTACAAATTACAAACATCACGTACGAACAATTCCAATGGGCAAAGTCAGTTTGTGCTAGTTTAGTAGACTGAATCGATTTAATTATCATTCGTCTAACCTAGCAATTTTTTTCGTGCATGCTCTTGAAATAATTAATTAACGGACGCTGCGCTGCCAATTGAATTGGATGCTCCTTAAGGTCAGGAGAGCATTATTGCTCCAACGCCACAGAAAAAACTAGAAATGACTGGTGATAGCGATTCGTGCCGGCAGACGAAACGTGCGATTCTAAAGATAGTGAGTTCGAGTTTTTTTAGAAAAGTTGATATTTTCATCGAAATTTTAATTTTTCAAAAAACCATGATTAACCCAGGAGAGATGGGAGACTTTAGAATTAACCTAAAATTACCGTAGTTTATGATTGAATTCTTAAAAAACTCGAACTCATTATCTTCATTCACCTTTTTTCTCCAAGAATCAAGGACCGCTTTCTCCAGGAATTATCTCCAGTGTTCTGTGCTGTTGGAGCATGTTAAAAACTCCTGATCGGTCCATGCTAACTAATGTATTTTTCCTTTGTTTACTTTTGAAATAAAATTTTTGGATGAAAAGGGTGTATCGAATAAATAAATAAATTCCGATTTCACTGATTGAATAAATTGAACTGGAGTAGAATTGGAAATTGAATTCATATTTGAACACAGTTACGCGCGGGCACGACAGCTCATGCGCGTCGATTTTTCCAGTCTTCGTAAAATGCAAATCACCAAGCCCTCACTCTCAAAATTCGTCTCGTCCGCGTCACATCATCCAACTCCTCAACTCAACTCAACACAGAAAAGGTAAAGTTTTCAGCTCACAATTTTATCCATTTTTTATTGTTGTTGACATAATATATTTTTAGATTTTAGCAATGTATTTATTTTTATGTACTTGGGAGTGGGCAAAATTCTTTCGTGTGGGCAAAATAGAGCGTTGGCAGATGCCTAAGCGCCTAACCTGCACTAATTGTCATGTGTGCAGGGGTGGCCCGTTCTCCCCCCCCCCCAAATCAAGCTTTTATGGAGACGGGTCATGCCAAAATTCTCATTTGAATTAGACACAGGGTGGGTCAGTACTGCTCACAGGGTCGGTAGTCACAGGTACTAGTTACAAGGTGGATGGCAGTCATAGGGTGGGTAGAAGTCACAGGGTGGGTAGAAGTAACAGGGTGGGTACTAGTCGCAAGGTGGGTACTAGTCACAGGGTGGGTACTAGTCACAGGGTGGGTACTAATCACAGGGTGGCTACTAGTCACAGAGTCTACAGTACTCGGTAGTCTAATTATGGATCTCATTGTTTTCAAGATGGGAGGTCACAAAAAGGTCCGCAGGAAGATGGGTAGGCAATCGTTTCTCAAACTGCATGGAAAAAGTAAACGCCGACCTAAGCCAGTAGAAAATCCAGTGGAAGAAATGGAGCCTCCAGTTCCTAACCCCAACTTTACCGGACGGCGCATAGTTTCTATTTCGTTCATGGCTGATATTATGAAACAATCTGCATCTCATGTAACTTCACATCATTGTGAAAACCTAGAGATTCTGAATGAAACAAGAAAAGGCTTCAATAGTTTGATTTATCTTGGTTGTAAAACATGCAACATACTACCCATCGTACTCAACACTGATCCAGACGTCCAATCCGTATCTCTGCCGGTGAATGACGCCATGGCTTGGGGCATTGTGTCAGGAGGAGGTGGTCACCACGCCTGCTCAGAATTTGCTACGATCTTGGATATTCCCTGTATGTCTGCTAGGCTATTCCGTAAATGTGAACTCAACATATATAAAATACAAGAGAACGCCTTAATCGTGAAGATGAAACAGAATGGAGAATTAGAGAAGCAGATAGCGATTCAAAAGGGTCATAT
>JAQIXO010002074.1:0-10645 GCA_034700305.1 Protaphorura armata | reverse complement strand
GCAGTTTTCAATACTTCAGGTGGATTCCATTCCAAAATTTTATCAATGTCATTTTCCCTCCTCCAAAGTATGGACTAATTAAATATAGACAAAAAAATTAATTTTTTTTGAATATTATGATGAGTATTTTAAAAATTTACGTACGTACCTTTCTCAACATACACTCTGCTTTCTGAACATTGAAATCCCGAACTAAATTTTAAAAAAAGATTAAAAAAACCGAATTCTTTTAGTTTAGACATTTTAAAGTTTAATTGATATAAAGAATGAGTACTAATTAACTCACCAATCAACCATTTGATCAGAAATGAATTATTGTTTGTTGGTAATTCCAAGTCCTTCACATTTTTTCTTAACTGTTAATTGTTTTCAAAATATTGTTTTAATTACATATATTATAATCATTCAGAATGTGTATTTTAATTAATTACCTGATTAATTGCCAACAATTCATTTTCGGAGTAAATCGTCCGTGGTGCTAACGCTGACTCCATTATTTTGACAACCAAAAAATTTTGACTAAAGAGTTAAATTATTTAACTGAATTTAATTGTCAATCAATTAATTACATAAAATTCTATGTTGATGAAGGATCAACAAAAAACTCAGCTAACTCTGTAGCAGTGCAGATGAGTGCAGCGCTCGAGCGACAAATAATAATTAGACGCATGAGGAAATTATAACATAACGGAATCGACCGTGAGTTCCATAGTTGATCAACTTGGGTATAGTGCAGTTGCGGTGGTGCAGTAGTTTCTGATTTCCTGCCACAAACATTGACTTCCTTCATTGTAAGAATTATAAAGGAATACAGGAAAGACAACCGGTTTTGGTCCATCATCATGCACATTATTGCAAATGTTTACAAATTGACACGGGATGAGTGATACATACAATGTGACGTATTTCTTGGATCCCAATAATAATTCGTAACTTTTCTCTGCTTATTTTTATTGTGCTAATCTGCGTGATTTTGAGTCGATCTCAGACCCAGCGCAAGGCGATGGAAGAACACGTTAAGAAATTCTACGAGAGTATAAGATCTTGTGCGAAAAGCTTTGTTTTGGGATACTACAAGGAGAATGATGAAAACCCCGAGAGTCTATTTAGTTTCACACTTGCACATAGTGGAGGACCAAATCAGTTGTTCAACATGGAAGAATACTCAATGTTCCGACATAGAAGACTTTTCCATGAACATCCAATAAAATATTTCCCAGTCATGTGAGTCAAAAGACATTTAAAATATAGTGTACACAGTTTTGAGATCCAAGGCGGGAATGTTGAAAAACAATTGTACGTCGTCAGAGATTTTCGCAAGGATAGTTCTCGAGCAAATGATAAATTTGATTATGACTACAGATGGAGCCACCATTGAAGCAATTGATGAAATAAAATTAACAGCAGCAGATGGTCATTTAAATTTGGATACAGAAAAATCTATTGGATATCAAAATACATCAATTGAACAAAGCGTTGACTCTTTTCTATCATCATCTGAAACAAAATCAGAATTAGAAAGGATTGGACTACAAAATAATCCAACATTTATAAAATCTCATGAAAAAAGTATAGAATTGAAAGCAGGAGGAAATATTATACAAAAAGGAAGCATTGTAGATGGAGCAACTGTAGTTTCCGCTCAAGGATTAAGTGTTGGATTTAATCCAGCAAAAAATACTTGCCAAACTACATTGAACACATGGAGTGAGAAGTCAGGATTTTGTGTTAGTGTTTCAAATCCTGCCATTGATGCTTTTAAAACTGTTCAACATTTATGTAATTCAGTGAGTACATTAGAGTGTGAAGATGAAGGTTTTATTAAAACTATGGCCATGTCAGCTGGAGGTTAATTTTTAAAATTAATTTAAAATTAATCAATTAGCAAATCAGAAATTATGAAAAAAAAAATTATCATCCAATTTATATGTTTTTCAGGTCTGGCTGTGTACAATGCTGGGAGTAGTATTGCAAATAATCCAAGTAGCTTTGGAGGTGTGAATATATCCTTGTCATACGGAACAAGCTCTTCTGAGTTAAACCAAACTATATCACAGGATGAGTCTGTACCTTCAGTATTTAGGGGAGGTGAACAAGCTATAATTACAGCTATTGAATCTGATATCAATATTATTGGGAGTCAAGTATTGGCAGAGAATGGAGATGTAATTCTTACGGCAAATAAGGCTCTAAATATTATTGCTGAAGAAAATCATGTCATTGCTGATAATTTTTTCTCATCATCAAGTATGAGTGTTGGAGTTGGATATGGGATAGGGACTGGTGGTCAAGGGTTTAATTTACAAGCTTCATTTGGAATGGGTGAAGGGGAAGGATCAAATATAGTTAAAACTCATACGAATTCATTGGTAAGTAGTGTGCTGGAGTGCTGGTAGAGGGCGATAGCTTATACACTTTACATTTAGAAATTATACTAAAATTAAATTGTTTTAACCGGCAGGTGAGTTCATTGAATGGAAATATAATTGGTAAAAGTGGAAGAGAGACAAAGATAGGAGGAGCAAGTGTCCGCGGTAATAAAGTATCTCTTAATGTTGGGACGAATTTGGAAATTAAATCTCTTCAGGATACTGAACAGTCACATGCAAAGGAGTTAAGTTTGAATGTGTCTGCTTCAATTTCTCAAGGATCAGGATCTTTACAGGTTTGTATGGACTTAAGTCCTTTAATACAAATGTACCTTTAAAACTAACCCAGTTTATATTTATATCATATTTTCTTCAGCTACAAGCATCCAAGTATAAGAGCAACTTTAATTATAAATCAATTGTTGAAGAATCTGGAATTGAATGTGGGAGTGGAGGGTATGATATTGAAGTAGGTGGGGCTACTCATCTAGAGGGAGGAGTAATAAGGTCAACAGCACTTCCTGGGTCAAACTCCCTGGTCACTGGAAGTCTTTCTTCGTGTGACTTGGAGAATACATCAAAATACACAACAGATGCCATTTCCGTTGGAATCGGAATGAGCTCAAATCCCAAGTAAGCTTATGGATTTAGTAAAAAAAAAAGATAAAAATAAATAATGAAAACGTTTTGGGTTCTTCTTTAGAAATTTTAAAAATATGGGGCATAATGAGATGGGGTAAAGTGAGAATTCTCATTTTGATTTCAGAAACAATTTAAATCCTATTGGAAGTTTACCGATTGCAATGAGAAGGCATGGAAATCAGAAGAGTACATTTAAGAGCTCTATTTCTGATGCACAAAGTAGTATCAAGGTTAAAAACACGGGCGCAAATGGTATACCTGTTGATGACCTGTTGAGAAAACTCGAAGAAAATTCACGGAGTGGACAGAGGGCAGTGGCATTGGAAAAATATTATAATCCACAGAGTATCAAAGCTTCCATGGCTGTTGCAAAAACATTTATTAATGAAGTCGGAAAATTTGCAAGTAATAAATATTCTGAAGGAATTAAAAAATCGAAAGAGGCAGATGAATTGGAAGCCATGTTTAAGATTGATGAGAATGAGGAAATGGATGATGAAAAACGTCTTGGATTGAATATGGGTAACAAATTAATGTCAATGATCCACTTGAGTTCTCAGTTTTCTTTAATTCTAATCCATTGTTTTATTTGTTTTATTCCCATGACAGCAATTGACACCCTGAGAGCTGAGAGTACCAAAATTAAACAAGATTGGGGCCCAGGGGGTACTTATCGTCAAATAGTCAACGCCATCTCTGTTGCAGCCACAGGAAGTGTAAATGTTCAGGAATTTGCTCTTTCTTCCGCCATTGGATTTGGACATCAAAAATTGGCACAAAATATTGGAGAACTTGTTGCTAATGGAGAATTAAAAGAGGGAAGCCCAGGCCATGTTGCTCTTCATACCCTCATTGGTTTAGCTGCAGGTAAATTTAAGTTTACTTTTAACTTTGTTAAATAAATAATTAAACATTAAGGAAAAATAATTAATTGATAAATAAATAATTAAAATTTTTAGGATCACTTCAGTCAGATGGAGCTGGTGGAGTTAGTAGTGGGATTGGTGCTGGACTTGGAGCACTCCTTCCAGCCTTACTTATTAGTAGAGATGATGATTCATGTGATGAGCGTACCCTTGAGTCCAATAAAAATATTTTGGCTTCAATTATATCAATGATTGCCTTCCATGGAGAAATGAATGTAGGGGCTGCTACTGGCTCTGCACTATTTGTTTTGGATAATAATTTTTCCACATCGAAACAACAGGTACAGTTTAAGCATCTTTGAGGATTTCATTAATATTAATTAATTAATAAATTAATTAATTAATTAATTAATATTTCTTAGGCCTACCTACTTCAAAAATATAAAATGGCAAAGACTGGACTACAAAAGTGTACAGTGTTGGGTAAAAGACTTTTGCTGAATGGGTGTTTCTACACTGGACTTTTGGAAGGGCTAAAAGAGGGCGGGATTCGAGATGCATGTGTCATTGCCCATTTCCTAATGCATATGCCTGAGGCAATCAAAAACATGTGGAAATTAGTGAGGGATCCAAATGTCATATCTCAAATAGGAATAGCAGCTGTCGAATATTTGAAAAATAAATTGGAGTGTGTTGAAATCCTTTTGGAAATGGAAGGAATGGAAAATGAACTTGGAAGAGAATTGGGTGAATTAATTTGGACTGTGGCTTCAACACTATACAGTACAGTCGGTGTGGTCAAAGGAGTTACACAATTAACAAAATTGGGGATTCGTGGTGGGATTCGACTTGCTCATGTAAGAATTTAAAGTTTAGAAAATAATTTGTATTAAAAAAAATTTTTATCACTCACATGGTTTTTATTTTTAACTTGTTGAAATATTTATTATAGGGAATTAATGGAATGCCAATGCCAACAATGCAAGGGATGGGAGCTTTGTTAAAAAATTATATGCTGTCCGTGGGTAATTCATCTTGGGAAACTTACTTAGTTCAACTGAAATTGTTGGAGAATTGGAGAAAAATCCCAAAAAACATAACAGAACCAAAGATGTTGTTTGGTGATTGGTTTGGTTCTGAAAAACTACTGTCAATGGTCGGATACAATATGAAAATGAAATTGATTTCTGTTGTTATAAAGAAATCTGGTCAGCGAGGAATTGATGCTATTTACAAGGTAATAATCACTTGCATCGAAAAGTTGGACATTTTCACGCTCATGAATTTTTGTGCAGGTGACGAAAGGCCGTGATATCGGTTACATCGTAGCAGAATTCAAAGCAGGGACTGGAGCCCTAACAGATACCAAAAAATTTGGGATGCAAATGAGCGACCCTTGGGTCATTGGAAATCTATCGAAGGCTCTCAAGGGAAACACTATTGAGATTGCAAAATTTATGGAAGCATGGAATGCTGGGAGAGTTGCCAAATTATTGGCCAAAACAACTCCAATGGGTGAAACGACCGTATCTCTACTTGGGAAAAATGCCGAAATCATCAAAAGTGTTAAAGATACAAGTCAGGTGGTTAAGACACTTTTACCATAACCTTATAGAAAGAAAAAATATCAAACGTTTGATGAGATTCAATATTGTACCATATGAAGAGTTAATACATGTTTTTGTTTTTGAACTTAATGATCCTTATAATAAAATTAAATACATTGGACAAAACTCGTGCTCATATATTCTTTGGACACGTAAGGATTTTTACGTGTGAATCGGTCTAATAAAAAAATTGTATAAACAAAATCCAACACAAATTGGTCTAACGAAAAAAAAAAGATTCTCTTGTACTTATATCTATGTCGTTACGGCTGGCAATGCAGAATTTAATTTAATTAATATCGCATGTTATTCGACCTTGACATATATTCGGAATTGTTATGACCACAAAGTGTTTAGCATCTCAAAATTCTAACAACTCACAACTATAGATGTGACTCACATCTATTGTGTGACCTTATCTATTGATCATGTGACACAAAAGCACATACAAGGTAAATCATACAAAATAATGCCAAAAATCAATATATTGTAAATACGATCCATATGGATTTATGCACAAAGCACAACCGTAAATTCTAGGGGACGACCCATATTTAACTGGTTTCTCCAATAATTAAGTTTGGTGCTAATTATACGGTGAATATTTTGGAAATTTGGATATGGATTTCATTTTGTGTTTAGGATATCCAAATCTCTATTGGGGTTCGGTTGGTTAATTGTATTCAGATTAGATTCTGAATACAAATTAAGCATCGAATGAGGATCCATCGCACCGCACTCACCGCACGGTCTTGTGCGCATGTTTCATACACAATTAACACAATGACATGGCGTACGGGAATGGGATAAGTTTTCAAAACTCTTTAATAATGTTTTAATCAGTTTTTTTTTAAAAAAAAACTGATTAGGATTAAGATAGTCTTAAATGTTTCCAACTTACCATCAAATAGATTTTGGCTGTGTGCATATGCTATGACGTTCATTGAATAAAATACATTACAATACAAAAGAATATTCGAGAATACTCAATCAAAACAAATTGTAAGAAGTGTTCTTGAGACACGATAATGCGACGAGCTCCCAGCTCGCTCCGCTCGGCTCGGCTCGGGAGCGTATTCAATCCAATCTAATTGATTATTCATTCATTATTATTCGAATCTTTGAATTTGACATGACAGTTAGTTTAGTTGGGTTGCCCTTCTAAAGTAAGAATGAAAATGGACCACCCTGTATATTGTTATTGTCATTTGTTCATTTCGTGGTATGCAAATTATTTAGCTATTGTTTTTGGCCAAGCACATTTTTATACATTGCATTATTAGAATTCTAAGACAAATGACAGTTCGTGCACTTACAGAATGAAACATGCTATCAGTTTAATACATGACTTTGTAAAAACAGCTGTTGTTATCAATCTGTTATACAAAATTATTTTAGAAATGAAATTATTATCAATTCAAATC
The DNA here is from genome assembly GCA_034700305.1 of Protaphorura armata. Taxonomy (NCBI): domain Eukaryota; kingdom Metazoa; phylum Arthropoda; class Collembola; order Poduromorpha; family Onychiuridae; genus Protaphorura; species Protaphorura armata. The sequence goes on along the minus strand of JAQIXO010002074.1, from coordinate 3,737 downwards.
TGTTTAATGGTAGCAGCGGTGTGTTGTGGAGACAAAGTATTTTTTTCAAACTATAAATTTGTTCCACCCATCATTCCAAATGATTACGTTCAAATGGCGGAAAGTAATGGGGAATCTCAGCTCTCAAAAATAAATCAAAAGTTGGGAATTTGCAATGGAATAAATATACTCGAAATTACAATTTCCAACCTTCAGGCCACATTTCAAAATGGGAGTTTGACCTCGAGGTAAAAATTTCGAAAGCACATTGAAAACACTTTTGAAATGTTAATTTTTTTTTCTTCAATTCAGACAATTAGTGAGTTGTTATTTGGAAAGAATTCATGAAATGAATCCATATTTGAACGCTGTCATTGAAACAAATCCGGAGGCATTGGAACTAGCAGATCAATTAGATTTGGAAAGGCGTCAAGGGAAATTATGTGGGCCCTTGCATGGAATTCCAATTTTAGTAAAGGATTCCATGGGAACAATGGACAAAATGGAAACATGTGGAGGAGCACTGGCCCTTCTTGGCCTCAAACCTAAAGAAGACTCTATTGTGGTTCAATTGTTAAGAAAAGCTGGCGCCATTTTACTAGGGAAAACTAATTTGAGCGAATTGGCGATATCTCTCCAACGTTATGGTCAGCAAGTAATATGGATGGCAGCAGGTTTTCGAAAATGTGGCGGTATGGTTCCATAGTCTGACTTTTTAAAATTAATTGTAAAATTCAAATGAAACGGAAGAATTAATTCTGGACCACAGTTGTTGTGCCTCACAAATTCTAAGTACTCTTCAATTCTAGCCTCTGACAAGGATTGACAGAATCTGGATTTTTGGAGAAACCTCACACACTCTTCATTCCAAGGGCGACAAACGAATCGGGCATTCAACAAGTCAAGTTTTCCTAGATATGATAAAATTATACCAACAACCTGAAAATAATAAATAAAATAAAATGCCATACATCATTTGTAGTGTACTAGCAGTATTTATTTTTGAATTTTTGAACTTCGATTGTCGTTTTTTTAAATAATTTTTTCGACCGGAGTGGAATTACTCACTCCACAGTCAGTTAAGTAGAATTTTGAGCGTTGTCAAGGGTTACACAAAATTCAAAATTCAATTTTTTTGACTCGTGACAGCGAGGATTCCGCTTAAAACTCGGAGGTCACGAGTTCGAATCTAGCATGTGCGGATGGAAGAAATTTTTTTATTTGAAAAGTTTTTCCCCTTTTTTGTTGACTTTGGATTTATGTGATTTGTTTCGATGAATTTAGAGCCAAAAACCAACTTTATGCTCATTATACTTTTGTAGGAATTGGGCTCTGTTAAAGACCGGTCCGTGCCCAACTTGTCTCTAACTTATTATATTAGGGAGATGAATTCATGCCATATGGATAGGTAAGAAGCCAGACCAGACCGTTTTGTACAAAAATAAATATTGGTATGTATGGAAATAAAAATTCGAGTTAAATTATTTTACCTCAATCGGAAGTTCAGAAAGGAGGGCGGATGATGAGGGCGACCGAGACCGAGACATCTTTTTCACACTACTGTACTGATTTACACAGATGTGTCTAAAATGATTATTTAAGCACAGTAGAGTAGATAACGGCTACAGAAAAAAAAGTTTCATCAAAATTGATGTTCGGAATATCCAAATAGTGAAATATTTGCTGTTCAAATTTAGTCACTCGCAGTCAAATTCATATTAGTTAGCTTGAGTTAACTTTCCTACATTTCTTCGCTCTTCCTTGTGAGCCTGTCACATTTTAAATTAAAGAAAAATGTGGTCTGTTCCAGACCGTTGTTAATTAGGCCCTTTATTTGCATACAATAATTTGACAGATGTTATCAAATGTATTACTTAATAAATAAAACAGATAATTTACGTAACGTTACATGTTACATGTTACAAGTGTTTACGTACATCTCTTGTTGATTACGTGTATTAGATTTACAGCACTCCAAATTACAACTTCAAATGTACAAATAAATTTTAAACTTGTACCTAATTTGTAGACAGTTTCTAATAATTAAATAAAATGAGTTCGGCCACAACAGGCGTGGGACCAAACACCATGTATATTCCAAATCCAATCAAATTTATTTTTGGTGGTTTGTCCGGGTAAGTTAAGTTATGCAAAATTAAATTTTTTTTATATGTAAATATATAAATATTCCAACTGTGCTGCGTGTTAGAATGACAGCGGCTGTTTTTGTTCACCCTTTGGACTTATTAAAAAATCGGATGCAGTTGAGTGGAGTTGGACAACAAAAGAAAGAATTCAAAACAAGTTTCCATGCTGTAAAATCTGTAATTAAAAATGAAGGGATTTTGGCAATGTATGATGGACTACCTGCCGGACTCTTAAAACAGGTTGATCGATCCGCATCCATTTTTCAAAATTTTAATTTAATAATTATTCAAAACCAAAACAATGTACTAAAAATAAAAATGTAGGCAACTTATTCTGCAACAAGACTAGGAATATATACTTGGTTATTTGAAAAATTCACTGGGTATGAAAATATAATATAATACAGGTAGTTTAATTAATTCAAAATTAATTAATTTAATTAATGTATTTATTTTAATTTTCTTGAAAGTCCAGAGGGTAAACCTCCAAATTTCCTACTCAAGACGTGTATTTCAATGTCCGCTGGTTTCATTGGCGCATTTGTTGGTACACCAGCTGAGGTTATCGTTTTAAACAAATTTTAACATTCATACATATTTTTTTAATTAATTAATTAATTAATATTCATTAATTAAAAATATTTTTCACGATACGGTACGATAGTTAATTCTAATCCGGATGACAGGAGATGGAAGACTTCCAATAATGGAGCGTCGAAATTATTCCAATATATTCAATGCCATCTTTCGGATAACGAAGGAAGAAGGTTTTCTAACGCTATGGAGAGGGTGTGGTCCGACAATGATTCGTGGCATGGTAATTATTTATGAACCACCCTGTACTGCATGTCATTAAATGGAGGAATGCAATAAAGTTCAGTGTTCTATTCATAGGTGGCGACAGGTACACAATTGACTTCATACTCCCAAGCTAAAGAATTTTTCATGCACTACGGTAATGTGACCTTGAATATTAAATAAATTAAAAAATTAATTAGTAATAATTAATTAATAATAATTAATGATAAATAATTGAAGGACAATTAAGTGACGGAATATTTCTACACTTTTGTTCGAGTATGTTTGCCGGATTTATGACTGCCGTCGCTTCCATGCCACTTGACATTGCAAAAACGCGGATTCAAAGTATGAAAATGTTGGATGGAAAACCAGAATATCGAGGTGCCATTGACGTCCTCCGTAAAGTTATACGAAAAGAAGGATTATTCTGCTTGTGGAAAGGATTCACGCCATACTACACAAGAATTGGACCACAAACAGTTCTAACGCTAATTTTCTTGGAACAATTGAATGCATGGTATAAACTGAATATTCTAGGACTTGGGAATGATATGATTGGAGGAGGTTTATAGTTAATTAGTTCTAGAAATATTTTACGTACATTATCAGAGTAATAGAACAAATAGTCTTATCAGGAATTTTAGCATTGTGTTTTTTGCATAATAAGTCACGCGCACCCAATTTCCGCCTGGACTTTGTAGACTGTAGACATTATTATTACGTAAGAGTAGAATTTCGTTTAATTTCATTGCATTATTCTCATGGACTCTTCTCGAACGTAGCACTCGAAAACCTGTATTTTTGCATAGT
>JAQIXO010002073.1:0-10646 GCA_034700305.1 Protaphorura armata | reverse complement strand
CGTCCGGAGCTATGGCCTAAGGGTCACGCACAACAAGTTTGAAGTGATTCTGTTAAGAAATGCGACTGCTAGAGTGACCATTACCCACCCACCCACCCACCCACCCACCCACGCACGCACGACCTGGACAATTGTATAGCTACAGACCTGATGGTCTTTCGCAATAAGTTTATGGTGTAGTCCAAAATACAATCCTTCGAAATTGTATGGAATGTTGACCCATTGACTGTGAAGAATGGACCAAATCTCCAAACCAATGGACGACATGCTCTTAAAAATCGAGTGTCCCATTTCTTGTTGTAATTACGTGTGTTGGACTTGGACTCCGAAAACGAGTGTAGACATTGTACAGCGGAGTCTGTGACTTTGTTCAGGAAATGAAAGATGAAGCTGAAGGCAACGTATACCATTCCACTGACAGAGGCAAAAAGTGCAACGACAATGGCAGAATTGTCAATTCGACCAAGCAAGTAAATACTTGAGTAACAGGAGGTAATGATGAGGACACTCCCAAAACACACATTGATAATTAATAAGCTCCCAACGGATCCATTGAGACATTCGTATTGAAAACGACGAGCTTTGTACAACATAAACACATCATTCTTTCTCCCTCTTAAGAAATCGGTTGTTCGTCTGGGAAATTGTATTTTAATTATAATTAATAATTTAAACATTTAAAAAAATCAGATCGAGTGTTAATTTACCTTGAGTGTTTCTGCATCCAAAGGATTGTACTGTTTGCATAAATGACGCAAGTTGTAACGTAGTGAAATGCAAAGAAGAGATCAACTGAGATGGTGTACATTATACAAAATCCAATCAAAATCCTGTAGCCTGGTATGAAATCGAATAAATTAATGAGTTCAAAAGATTTCAAATCTGGAAATATGTAGATTAGCCAAGTGACCGATGGCCAAGTTAAGAGTGTAAGTGAGTGCATCGTAAACATGACCATTTTTCGAAACTTTTCCAGCCCATCGTCTTTGTTGGTCATGCTTTCTCCGTAAAACAACACTGTAAATTAATCGTTCGTAAGGTCATGTGTTTTAAATACATAAATAATAAATTAATAAGAGTAAATTATTAATTAGACTTACACAATTTTCGGTTGAAGAGAACAATAGATTGGAACAGGATTTGAATGTGTTTGTACTCTGTGAAATTGAATATGTGGATTGTGGTCGTCATTACTAAGACAGAAAACGGAATGATGAAGAGAAATCTTTCAAATGTTGTAACGTCCAAAACCAGTAGAACGTTCAAGCAGTAGATCCCATATATTATACGTGTCATAATGTGACAAATTGCGCTTGTTCTCCACAGTGCTAACTTCCATTTAGACTGAATCACCACCAAACCTTGCTCCTTGTTCCACGTCCAAGGGAAAATTCTCAAATAATAACCGATCGAAACTAAATAATGTATTAGTCGGAAACTTTTCGGACTAATCATCTTTAGAAATAATTCTTTGTTTCTGATTTTATTGAAATCAAAGTTATTTCAGAATGTGTTGTTAGGAAATATTAGAGAATTTCAATCCGTCAAGAACTGGCTAGTTTCAAAAACTGACTAAACTTCATTTGTGTGGGCTGAATTTCGCCTACCTTGAAGAACTTTTATAAAATTTATACCTTTTGAGTACCAAACCGTCAAATTAAAACGGATTTTCCCAGCCGTGCTTCCGTCATTGTGTATTTATGGATTCCTATAGGTGTCTCGAAGTGGAGACTGCTTATATGAACAGGAGGGTGAAAGGAATTTTTTTAATGACACCCTGACTGTAAACCTGAGAACACATGCAATTCTTACAATAGAGTTAGGCAATTGTTCCTGCTCTCTTTGGATTTCAAAAATTGAGTTTGACTTTGCATCACAAGTACATGACATGACTATTTCATCGCGTAAATATTTAGAACTTTCGGCAGGTATACCATACAGGGTGTCCCAATAAGTGCGGGCCTCAAAATTCAAATTCAGAACACTCAAAATTTGAATTCGGGTTATTCAGCTAAAACTGTGGTCTCTGGTGTTGTCATTTCGTCATCACTAAAAAAATAAGTATACCTGGGCGAGAAATCCGATATTTTACCGGGCGCATGAGTGTTAGCTTCGTCCCTGGTCTTAAGGGCACTCTAATTTTGACATGGGTTCACTTCGGTGACCTCCAGCGGTCAAACGGGAATTCTCCAAGAGTGTCGCCAACACAAAAGGTTTTACGTGATATCTCAAACATGAACGAAAACGAAATGCTTAACAAGAGAGCAGCGAAAATTAATAGAGTCGTCTTGATTCGAAAACATTCACCCCCTTCCTATATAAACTGTCTCAATTATGAGACACCTTGTAGGAATATATACAATGAACATTGAAAATGAACAACAGGAAGAATACTTTTGATTTAACTGTTTGGAACTCAAAAGGTATGAATATTGTAAAAGGTTTTCAAGGTTGGCGAAAGTCAGCTTGCCCACACAAATTAACTCTACTAACTTTTTGAAACCAGCCAGTTCTTGACGGGTTGAAATTCTCTAATATTTCCTACAAACACAATTAAAAATACCTTTGATTTCAAATAAAACAGAACGAAAGGGTTATTTCTAAAGATGATTAGTCCGAAAAGTCTCGGACTAATAAATTATTTAGTCTGGATCGGTTATTATTTGAGAGTATTTCCTTGGACGTGGGACAACGAGCAAGGTCTGTTGGAGATTCGTTCTATATGGAAGATGGCACTGTGGAGAATCACTGCAATGTATCACATTCTGTCGCGTATAATATTTGGAATCTACTGCTTGAACGTTCTTCTGGTTTTGGATGTTACAACATGCGAAAGATTTCTCTTCATCATTCCGTTCTCTGTCATCGTAATGATGGCGGGAATCCACGTATTCACTTTCATCGGGTACAATCACGTCCAAATCCTGCCACAGTCCATGACTCGGTTCAACCGAGAATTGTGTAAGACTATTATTTACTTCTATATTTATTTTTGTTGCTTGCACGGATTTCGTACCCGAGTAACAATTCTTTTTAGGCAATTAGATATGCCGGATTTAGTCAAGCTTGATGGATATATCTATTGACTGTTTCACATTGAACGAAATGGATTGATTGGTGTCCCTTTCGTACTTTCCGGTTCAAATCAGACGGGTCGTAATCTCGCTCCAAGCAATCCACCAAAGTTCTCGTCCAACGGCAAGGGGCTAAATAAGCCAATGGAAAAAATCTTAGACATGCTATCTGCTGGAATCCCATCATTACCTTTAATACTTCTTCATTACTGCATAAGCAATTATGCACGACTTTACTTAAGTTTTCCACTACTTTATTATTTATCATTTGATAAAAACGATTAATTTGCAGTGGAGTTCTACGGAGAAAACATGAAGAACAAAGATGATGGGCTTGAGAGGCTTCGAAAAATGGTTGTGTTTACGATGCTCACACTGACACTCTTGACTTGGCCATCGGTCACTTCACTAATCTACATGTTTTCAGATTTAAAATCGTTTGAACTCGTGAATCAACTCAATTTCATTCCAGGCTACAGGATTTTGATTGGATTTGGTATAATGTACTCCATCGCAATCGATCTATTGTTCGCCTTTCATTGCGTTACCACCGTCATCGTGTATATAAACAGTTCAATTCTTTGGATGCAGAAACATGCACGGTAATTCATGACACTGACATTCCATGTGGTTTAATTATCGTATTATGTCTTAATAGGTTTATATTAATTAAAATACGATTTTTTAGAGTCACATTCATTTTCTCAAGACGTAGGAAGATGGATGTGTTCCTGTTGTACAGAGCTCATCGTTTTCAATACGAATGTCTCAATGGATCTGTGGGAGGTTTTGTCATAATCAATGTTTGCTTTGGGAGTGTCCTCATTATTACATCCTGTTACACAAGTATTTACTTTTCGGCAAAATTGACAATTCTGTCATTGTCGTTGTACTTTTTGCCTCAGTCAGTAGCTTGATGTACTTTACCTTGAGTTTCGCCTTTTATTTCTTCAACAAAATGACTGAGACCTCTGTCCTATGCCTAAATGCATTTGTGGAGACGTCGAACAGGAAGTGGGAGAAAAGATTCTTAAGATCATGTCGTCCATTGTATTGGAAATTTGGTTCATCCTTCACCATCAAGCATTCAACATTCCCCAGAATTACAAAGGATTTTATATTGCACTACATCATAGACTTATTGCTCACCAATTCCTCGACTTTCTTTAAATGATACTTCTTATTATAACAAGTATATTAAGGTTAAGTATAATATAAAGTTAATTAAGGTAGTGAGCAGAATATATAGCACTGTGTTCTTGTGAGTCATTTGTATGACTGTTGTAAAATTAAATTCTTCAATAATTTCGACTAGTGTATTCCATAACCGATATATCCTCGACATTTTTTGCTAACACTTTTCTATGCCCAGCTTTTTAAACAACAGCTGCTGCCACGCCACGAAAATTTATTCAGTCATAATATAAATTGTCGTCAAACTGCTCCAAAAGTACGGTTTCTTGACGCATTCTTCTATATCTCCTCGGTACCGTTAACACTCCTACAGATAAAAGTGAACGCGCGACGCGTAAATGCATGGGTAGAATGCCTAAACAAGTTTTATCTAACCAATCATACAAGTCGTCCAAAAGAATACCAGTCAGTTGGAATATTAATTCGTAATCCGGTTCCTTCACATCATGACACAGACTTATTATCCTCACACAATTCAACTCCATGGTATGAACACCAAGTGATCCTAATATTTCATTAAATTTATTAAACGTTTCTTGGAATATATTGGTTGAGTTCGTTCTCCCAAAATGTACGTTCTCACACAAACGAATACCAACTCTTGGGAACTCTCGAATGAGTTCACTGTATTTTAATGCCGACTTCCATATTGTGTAAGAATGTTCAAGTACGTCAGAGCGTTTCATCAAAATCGTCAAACATTGCCTGACTACTTCTGATTCTGTTGACGTTGACAGATTTTGAATTCGTATAACTTGTTGAACTAAGCGATGAATACTGATGAAACCATGGTTGTTATCTATCATGGAGTAATCGACCAAAACATTCAGTGATCGTTGAATATCTCCAACCACATCATGAATTGTTTCGATGATATCACATTTGATACTGTCAGGATTAAAGTAAGCCAAGATACTCATAATTTTTTCAGCGGGGTGTTCGAGATTTGATACTGCCTTCATCGTTGTTGTCCATGTTCGAAAAACAGTTCTTCCGTAGTCGTCTGCAGATCCAAAATCTAATAGAGTCACTGCATGATCAGTTTCAGTCAGTAATTCCAAGTATTCTTCCAAAGGATTCTGGTTATCTGGAAATCTGATCTTGATTTTCTGAAGTTTCCTGATGTAAGAAGTTGCTTGTTGTAGAGCTAAAGGGAGAAACTCGAGTTCGACCGCCAAATCCCGTGCAAGACATTTGTCGTTGTCACTCTCTAATCCCAACGCATTCGTCATCAAATTTGTGGCGTCATTTAAGCTAAGAACTCTCAACTTGAAGTACACAATAGCGTCCGCTAGATCATCCTTCCTACTCGTCATTAAAATGTGCGGTCTTTTAACATTCCATCCTAAATTCAACGGCACAAATTTATCCAGTACGCCAATATATACTTCGACATTGTCAAATATGAACAAACTTCTTCTATCTGAAAAATACTCAAAAATTTGAATTGTGTCTTGGAAATTTGTAACACTGTCTTCGACGATAATCTTGAAACGTGATGCCAAGTTTTTGAAGGAATTTAAAATGTCTTGTTCATTATTTGATTTAATCCAAATGATATTTCCGTCGTAGTATTCCCGGTATTTGAAAGCATACATTCGTACCAAGGTCGTTTTCCCTATTCCACCCAGTCCACTCACACATGTCAATTGTGATGTTATTGGAACGGTATCTTCATTCCCGGTATTTCTTGTCACGAGATTGTGCAGAGCTAATATTTCTGTCTCTCGTCCAATGACTTCTACTTGAGGTTGTACAATGTCGAACCATACTGGAGGTTTTGGGGGCACGAATGAAAATGGCGGTGACAGTGACAATGGAGACAGATTAACTAGTGAAAGTGAGCGGGACGTCGGGGCAAGTATACTGATAACGTCGTCAGATTGTCTTGTTTCCGTTTCCTTCATTATGTCAATCATGGCTTCAAAATGTCTTTCACTCTTTCTTAATAGGATGTCATAAAATTTTGAATTCTTGTCGTATTCAATGCGTACGTTTTCCTGAGATTGGATTATAAATTAAATGTAGATATTATTTTCCGCACCTACAATAGAGTGTAAATTGATATAAATAAACTTACGATAACTTCTTTGTCATATCCCGTGAACACTTGACGTTCAACACATTTATCAAGAAATCTCAATGAAATACTTGTTAAATCAGAGAGTTTTGTTTTGTTTGACACAATTCTTAATTTCCAATTGCATTCACCCATCGTAATAAATTGTACGTTTTGTATTTGCTTTTACCCATACAATTTGTTGGTAACTAAATAAAAATGGCAATGCTCTTTAACACAATAGAACAGTCAGAATTTAAAGTCATTCGCAAATTGTAGGGGAAGTTAGTGGTTGCAACTTCCTTCATTTGTTTCCTTTTTCCCTTGAATAAGAACGAGGAATTCAATATTTTTAGTCAGTAGGAGGACCACATACATATATCCAATGAGTTTTCCGGCTGTGGTTGAGCGTATCGTATTGTTTAACTACTGTCGGTGAATAACACACACGGGTGTTGATCGATACAGTGCAGACAGTTAATGAAAATATAATTTCCTTTTCGTCAACTCACGAGGTGATAATGATATGAACAAACTGTGCAAACTTAAAACTCTTCCGTTGAAACTTTGCCAATTACAAAAGAAATTCAACATGAAATTTACCATTATATTTGCCTTTTTTACATCCTCAGTTTACAACTATTTTTCACTTTATGTAAATACCTTTTATCAAAAAGAGCTCCACGATTTAACGGTTCCCAATTTCATGTATTGTAATTAAGTTTGATTACTATTTGCACAATTTTTGAATAGTATTGACAGGTTTTCCACTATCGCGTGATCAGATCATATAAGGAAATATAATAAAATCGCGACTGTATTCGTCTTTCAAATATTTATTACGTAAGACATAATATTGTACTATAACTTTCAACTATTCAACTAACGTTAGAGTACGGAGAAAACGGCGAAAATTTTTTGATGGCAACACATTATTTAAACAACCAAAGATATTTTATCTGATAAGAATATCGTCGAATGTCCTATAATATTCAACCTTTTTATGTTCGTTTCGGTACAACATTGATGGTATCAAACTACGTGATGGAATGTCACAAATTATTAAACTGTGGACATGTAACAATACTTACCTACTTACTTACATACTTATATACATAACCATACTTTTATTGTCAGAAACGGTATCAATAATAAATATTTTAACATATTTTTCAAGAAAATATACAAAATGTCAGCAAAATTTTTGAAAATATCATTGTAAGATTTTACTATATTTCCATCCACCTAAGCATTTATATCAAGGAAATATTTCTGAACTATCTAGACTGTTTCAATTTCATAGCGAATTCTGAGTAAGGATGACGTCAATAGCACGGGCTACCGTTATGTCTAAGAGTGTAAGCACAATCAGTTTTCCAACAGGTAGTCCCCATAAGCGAAATTCTATGACCGGTAAGGACCTCAACTGCCTTGAACTTATACTTCTTTTGCTCTTCAATTCTCTTGATCTAATAAGAGACTGCGAAATACTTGTGATTGAACATCCACTTCTAAGTATATACTTGTGGGTCAGCATAATATTTATTTGAATAATACAAAGTACCACATGTCCAATTGCAGGGAGCGTTGTTGACGTGAGAGCGTAGATGATAAACACGTTCATAACAACCAGGGAAAACATAAAGAAACTGAATAATTTTCTTCCAAGCAAGTCATTTAACTCAGTCATCAATATTTGATAGCATCTGTAGTGTCTGAACCAGAATTCCTGGTTGTCCTCATTCAGCTCATTTTTATCTGATGACCTAATAAATATACATATGTATACAAGTACAATGTACGAACACTCGTATGCATTCATAATCGACTCGGACTTTGGACTCAAAAATTACGTGGGTAGGCACGCCTTCGATTCCTACTGACATCACTTTTTTCACCAACTTTTTCTTGCATTAATTAAAAGCTCTAATATGTGTGAGCCAGAAAACAGTAAATGGATGATCTAAACTTAAGAATTCAAAATAAAATAATGCTGATTTCAGAAATTCCCCGTTAAAGTGTGACTCAGCGTGGTTTTATTCAAAAATCGCGCCCGATTTTAATTGCTTTCAGGGATAAAAAGTCCAAGTCTATTGGATTTTAACTTACATAATTATTGACCAAACATCAGATCCATTCAGAACGACCCTTACCACGGAGACAATGAATATATTGTACCCAGAGGTTATATACGCCGCCATGATCCATTGAGATGAACACCATGCAATGAACCAAAGCGTACTTTGAAAATAGTAGGACTCAATGACTGACGAGTTAAAAATGGATTCTTTTGAACAGATTTGAAGAATGGACTGTAAATAGTGAGATTTACATTCTGCAAGGAACCAAATTGGGGCGAGTAATATTATCAGGATAATACTTGTCATGTAAATGAACACCAAGTAAGCTGCTGACAAATCCTTTTGGTAAATTGCTAAACACTTGTCTGCATTACCTGTCCATTTAATAAAATAATCATAATAAATATTAAGATGAAATAAGTAAATGGGGAGCACAAATTAGCTTACCTTTAAGAAAGTCTCTCTTGAGTTGTTCTGTGAAAGTGATAGAGCTGTTGATGAGCGCAACTATTTGTTTACTATGATTGAGAATGTACCAATCCAAATACAAACCCAGCCAGTAAAATATACAGAATATTATTCGACAAGTTCCTTCCATATTTGATAAACTTGAGCTAAACCCATTGGACAATGTGTACCATGTTAATAAGATAAATGATCTTCATAGTGGACGTAATTGACCCTCCAACAGCCCAATGAATAATTTTTAGTGTAGAATTCTGGCATACAACTCGTCCAGTCTCATTGTTCCATTGGAATGGGTATCCAAACAAGTAATGACTCACATTGATGGCAAATCTGGTTGTGGTTGTTAGATTTAAACCCTTGTGTAATTTGTTCAAAATTTTGAATTTTGTAAACTTTCTTTTGGATTTCATGTCAAGTCTTCTTGTCATATAACTGAAGTCTTCACGTAGCATTGTGTGTGTGGGCATGTTGCACTTTTCTTGTGTATATCGTAGACGTAGACGCCTAGAGTCTCAACTGATTATGAAGTTGTGCGACGTATGAGGAACTACGCCTCTATTTTAGACTAATGCTTTTATTGTATTCTAGCGTGATGAAAAGAAATTCTGTATTTTCTATATGCTATGTTATCCGGATCTCTTATCACTTGACCGAACATGTTTCTTTTTCTTGAAACAAAATATTTCAAGTCACTTTTCTGTCTTTTCTTTCCCCATACGACACGAAAAATGATATTGGTTTAATGTACTACTAATTATTTAATGAATTTTTGCCAGGTAATTAGGTCCGGTCAAAGAGTTTGGAATTTTAGTTTTTTTTTGCTACTACTAGAGAGGACATAACGACACTTTGCCAGTTTGTTGATTTTACATTAGCGGCATGGACTGCGGTTTTGTGGCACGGGATGCGGTTTTTAATTTAACATTATCAGCATGGCAAACAAAAACCGTTTCCGTCGCCCCGTAATCTTCTCTTGGTTAAACTTTCTACATTAGAGCAAGGGTAAATATTTGAACTCTTCGCGCCAAAACCGCAGCGCGGTTCAAACCTTGACTATACACAGGGCATGTGTATGTCCTCTCTGGAAGTAGCAAAAAGAACAATCTATGATTTGCAACTCTATGGGGCCGGTACATATCGGTCAACGAAAATTCCATTCCTACAAAGTGTCTGGGATCAATGTCGATGCGGACAAACTTGATAACTGACGAATAAAAACAATCACCAACTTACAATTTATTATTTTAGCGTGACAAAGAAATATTTGGCTCAAAACTATCTACATGTTTTCTGTACTCTTATCAGGTTTCATGATTATATGTTTCTTTTCCTTCGATCCTTTGTGAAACGATGATAAGAGATCTTTTTAAATAATTCACTCTGTGATACACCCCAATCCAAACGGTCAAACGGTATAATGTTAATAAAACTCTCCACCTAACATGCATGCATACATTGTTCAATACGATCAAGTTGAATATCCTTTTAAGGAATGGAGTATTTGGTATTAAAAAAATTACTTCAAAAAAAAATTAGAAAAGAGTGAAAAATAATTATTCAGACACAAAAGTAATTAATTCATACCTAAATAATTATTTATTTTTTCCTACAAACGCAACGCTAGGTTATTCACGGAGACATTGCGGCCAGAAATATTTTACTGACAATGGAACTGTCTGACCTGTAACCCGCTGACTGACCTCATACTTGGTGTGGTGGTCAACCCGACCTTGGTACCAACTAATATCAACGTCCCATCGGCAGTCCTTC
>JAQIXO010002072.1:0-10651 GCA_034700305.1 Protaphorura armata | reverse complement strand
CACACCCACGCAAAATTAGTGCAAATTAATTGAAACTTACATATTATGGTTTCTAACTAGAATCGACAAATAAGTTTCGGTAGTTGATGGGTTTATTTTTCTTACACATTCGAATTCAGGCTGTGATTGAGTCTCCACAAATGGAAACATGTGAGGTTGTTCAAATAACAATATTTCCTTCAGTTTATCAAATGTGAGAAGAATTGATTGAATGCTAACGAATAGCAATGGATTACGGTGAGCGAAATCATTCCAAGGTGTTCGTATTTCAAGGAATGTTAAATCTGGACAATGTGCCAACAGCCAATTCAAAAATTCTGGTTTCAAAAAGCATTCGTTCTGGATTTTCAATCTGGTTATATTTGGAAATTTGGAAGACCATTCTTGGAAACTCATTTCGTGGACGTCACCAAATTTCAGAGTCTTGAGATTTGGACAGTGCCGGAATAGGTTGAAGTTTACCTTGAGCATGTCAAGGGTCAGATCCTCAAGGGTTGATCCATTTTGGGAGAGAATTCTTTCTAAACGCTCATTTGCAATGATGAGACTTCCCGTAGCTAGGTGGTTTTGATTGTTGCAACTACTGTATCCGAATGTTCCTAGTTTAGTTGGTCCGTCAGTACACACTGTGGCTGAAATTGAGGTAGATAATAATTAGGACGGAATTCCGATAATTCTGGAGAGTACTATCAAAGAATCCCAGATGGAATAAAATCTTAAATTCACAAGAATTATGAAATTGTAGATCTTACCAATATAGCCAAAAGCATCCGATATAGCGTTGGGCATTTCCAGAACGAATGACTCCAAATGAAGTGGTCCTTCGTCTTCCATAAAGTTTAAATGTTTTTCCAAGTCCAAGTTCAACGTATGATGAGATTGTTCAAATAGCAAGAATATGTGTCTCAATGTTTGTTTATATCGCAGAAAAAATTTACAAATGTCAACGATGAGAGCTGTGATGGTGGATCGATGGATTTCTTTGCCGGAACAGAATGCAGATCTGACTTTGAATCTGACATTATTCAAGTTTGGAACCTTGGCAAGTTTCAGGAATGCTGTCAGCGGAGCAAAACAAATGTTTGGACAACGTTTCTCATCTGTTACTGTCGGTTTTACCTACCAAATAATAATACCAATAATTAGAATAATATAAATTGAATATTTAAAATGAATTAAAATATGTTCTTACCGTCAATGAAAGCATCTTGACTGTGTTCCACGGAACACTGGATGACAAAGCCCGTTCCAAATCGGAGACGATAAAATTTTCCATTATTTCAGATTGGATGTTTAAATGGTCAACTCCATGGCATCCAGACTTCAAAAAATTATTGAAGAAATTTGAAAGTTGTAATTCTCCGCGTGTGTTGGCCTGAACGGTGTAACGTTTGTAGGATGGTTTTGCAAACACTAGTTCCTTGATTTTGTGCGTGTTAAAATTGTGTCCGTCCTTCAGAAGGTACTTTGGGAACTTTACACCCCAAGTGAATTCCATTTTAACCAAAGAAAATTCTTTAGCTGGTGAATCCAAGAATGTATTGAGTTGGCTCAAAGTCCGCATGCTCCGAATACAAAAATTCACAACATGACGGTCAATGATCTGTTGCCATGATTTGCATACAAGTCGGAGTTCCTTTTTGGTCGTCAAGTCTGTGCCATTAAATATGATCTCCAGTACCTGTGGATTTTTAGAAATAATGTACTTTAGGATCTACATTGAATTCTTGGAATATTATATGCAATATTGAATTGATTTCATACCTCAGGCGAAAGGTCGGACATTTCGGGGTTTGACATGTTCATTGGGTTTCGTTCCATGTTGCAAGGTCAAGGTCAAGGCACCTACATTTCTAATATAAACATTAAAGATGGTCAATTTAAAAATCTGAATGCTCAACCTCAGTAATATATTAATTTTGATCGTAATTATTGTTTCCGTTACAAAATAAAACGTTCGCCATTCGTTCGTAAAGAAATTTTAGTGTTGCAATGCAATATTTGTTACATTTAAAAATATTTAAGGTTGATTGATACAAAAATAGATGCGGAATATCACAGACCACCCTCACAGACTAATATTTTCCACATTTCTACCACGATTTCAAAACTAAAAAAAAAATCTGTCATTTGGCACTTTTTCTATCTTTTACCTTTAAACGTGGAGTTTGAAATTCCAATGATCCAACTGCAGAGTTGAGAGGTTAACGGAGTTCAAAATTCCAAAAGAGATTTAATTGGACAACTAAAAAATCTGATTGTGTATTGTGAAACTTCAGATTGATCGGAAAGACGTTAGATTTGACTTCTAGTTGTGTAAAATACTTAGCACACGATTTTGGTCAAATGTGTAATCACGTTTACAGTACACTGTACTGGTTCCAATTCCAAGTAACAGTCCAAATACTTGTTACTCCTCTCCTCTCAGCCAACATTACACACGTACGTGGCCTGGGAAAAATACTTGACTGACTTGAGGACAAATGAAATGACCCTTTGTATTTGCTGTGTCTTATGTCTTATGGGAAAAATATAAGGCAGATGCTGGATGCTAGTGCAGAATCAGTCATTTTCTATGAACTCATACATGTGTCCGTCCATGAATACAATAAATACAGTACGAATTATTGAGTTTAGAAGTATTTCCCATTCCAATGCCCGATGAATATGAATTTATGCCTCCCTTTCATACACCTGTACTTGTTCAAATGTTCATTCATAATAACGAAATGCTGATGCTATGCAATGCTACTCAAAAAAACCTACTAAATAATTTTCATGCTTGCTGTACTCGTACTCTCAACGTCTAAATTTTGTGAATAAGGGAAATATATTTACAATGTGAGTGCTATATTAGCTCTCTAATTTTTCGAAATGTCCAAATCTTCTTATTTTCGTCACAATCAAAACATTTTTGGAATTTCAATAAGCATGGAGTTTCATGCAAAATACTTATAAAATGTCTTAAATCTCAGTTCTAAATAATTATGACTCTCAGATTGGTGCAGCTCTAAACAAATACAGCTGGTAGTATTGACCAATTAATAAAATATTTCAGTTGAGTAATTCTTTGATCGATTTTTTTTATTCACGTGCAATGACCACTCCAATCACAAATACAAACAAGTACGTATATCAAATATCAGTCAATGTCAAATAAGTAGGAAAAACATTAATTAGCGAGAATATTATTATTATTCTAGACAAAGGTTGAATCTAGTTTTAATTATCACGTCAAAATCGTGTGGATGACAAAATATAAAAACGAAAAGTCAAGAAAAATTAGTTGAGTCCTTGCACTTTATGAAATACTATTATTTCGTTACAATTCCAGTTAACATCGCCGACACCACACCGTATTGCCCAAAAATATTTAAATGAAACTTACAGATTGTGATTTTTAATTAGAATCGACAAATAAGGCACGGAAGATGATGGGTGTATTTTTCTAACACATTTGAAGTCAGGATCTAATCGAACCTTCACGTATGTAGTCTTGCTGGGATACTCGTATAACAATATTTCCTTTAGTTTATCAAATTTGAGAAGAATTGAACGAATATCCAAAAAGTTATCGCAAGCATTAAAATGTGCTCCAATTTCAAGGAATGTTAAATTTGGACAATGTTCCAAGAGCCAATTTATAAACTCTGGTTTCAAGCAGTCCTTGTTCTGGACTCTCAATCTTATTATATTTAGAAAATTTGAAGACAATTCTTCGAGATTCATCTGATGGACGTCACGAAATTTGAGAGTCTTGAGATTTGGACAGTGCCGTAATAGATTGAAGTTGACCTCATGCATGTCAAGGGTCAGGTCCTCAATTGTAGTTCCATTTTCAAGGAGAATTCTTTCTAAGCGCTCATTTGCAATGATGAGATTTCCTGTAGCTATGTTGTTTTGATTGTTGCAATTGCAACTACTGTATCCAAATGTCCTTAGTTTAGTTAGTCCCTCAGTACAAAATGTGGCTGAAATTATTTTAGATAATAAAAAGACACTGAACATCGGGTTTATTTGTAAGAAAAGTAGAATGGTGGGTTTAGAGAGTTTAGAGTTTAGACTATATTGCTTTGAATGTTCACACCTACTGTTTTGTGGCCTACCTGTCTACCTTCTCTGTGGGTAGAATTAAATGAAATCAAGTCAAATCAGAATACCTACGTTAAAATAAAAAATCAGAACTCTCAGCGCCTAACTAACGCGCACTGTGTGTATTTGTATAATTATGGGAGAGTATCATAAAATCCTACAGATAGAATAAAATCTCAAAAATAATTAAATATTAAATCTTACCAATAAAGCCCAAAGCATCAGATTTAGCATTTCGAACTTCCAGAATGAATGACTCCAACTGAAGTGGTCCTTCGTCTCTCATAAAGTTTAAGTGTTTTTCCAAGTCCAAGTCCAATGTATGATGAGATTCATAAAATTGCAGGAAGACATATCTCAACGTTTGTTTATATCGCAGAAGAAATTTGCATATGTCCAGGATGACAGATACGAGGGCACAACGGAGGGTCTCTTTGCCAGACCGGAATAAAGATCTGACTTCGATTCTGACATTATTCAAGTTTGGAATATTGGCCATTTTCAGGAATGCTTTCAGCGGAGCAAAACAAATGTTTGGACAACGATTCTCATTTGTTTGTATCGGCGATACCTATAAAATAATAATATTACCAATAAATACGAATAAATTAAATTGTATAAATAAATTCAATTAAAAAATCTTCTTACCGCCAATGAAAGTTTCTGGACAGTGTTCCAACACTGGATGACAAAGCCCGTTCCAAATAGGATAGATTATGATTTACCATTGCCATTATTTCAGAATGAATGTTTAAATGTTCGACTTGATTGCATCCAGACTTCAAAATATTAATGAAGAATTTTAAAACTTGTGCCTGAACAGTTTTCTGCTCATCGGATGGTTTTGCAAACACTAATTCCTTGATTTTGTGTGAGTTGAAATTGTATCCGTCCTTCAGAAGGTACTTTGGGAATTTCACACCCCAAATGAATTCCATTTTGACCAAAGAAAATTCTTTAATTGAAGAATCCAAGAATGCTTTGAGATGGTCCATAGTCCCCATGCTCCGAATATAAAAATTCACATTGTGATGGTCAATGATTTGTTTCCATGATTTGCATACAAGCCGGAGCTCCTTTTTGGTCGTCAAGTCTGTGTCATTAAATATGATCTCCAGTACCTGTGTATTTTACGGGAAAAGATACTTTAGGATCTACTTGTAATTCTGAGAATAGTATGCAATATGGAATTGATTTCATACCTCGGGGGGAAGGTCAGACATTTCGGACTTTGACATCGTCAATGGATTTTTTCTAATGTGGCAGCGTCAAGGTCAGAGAACCTACATAATAGCAAACATGAAAGATGGATCATATTAACTCTTAATCGGAAATTGTATTTCCATTAAAAAATAACTTTTTCATAGTTAAATAAAATGTTCTCAATTCATTTAAAAACAAATTAAAATGTTACATTGGAAAATTCGTTACAAATGAAATTGTCGGGGTTTGTTTGATAAAAAAAAATCGAGGGGAATATTGAATCCCAGTCATTAACTCACACTAATCACATTCCTACCACACGATAATCTTAAACTCCACCAAAAAATTTGTCGTTTGGATCTTCAGCGTACTAATCATTTACCTTGTAAATTAAATATGGCGTTTGAAATTCCGATGTTGCAAAGGCAGAGTTAAGTGTTTAATGGAGTTTCAAAATTCCGCAAGAATGATTTATCAGATCACGCTAATTTTAAGCATTTTTTTATTTTAAGGTTATTTGACGTCTACTACTTGTCTAAAACTTAGCACACGATTTTGGACAAATGGGTAATCGCGTTAATACAGTACATTGGTTTCATGTAACAGTCCGACACCCAAATTATTCGTGTGTACGTACGTGGGAGCTGGACTGGATATGGATATGGAAATATTGGACTGACATGAGGACAATGAAATGACCCTTCGTATGTGCTATGTCTTATGTCTTATGGGAAATAATTATAAGGCAGAATCAGGACAGAAGTGGAGGTCAAGTAGTCAAGTAGTCAAGTCGTGTTCATTTTCTACGTATACTCATACACATGTACATTGTACATGAATCCAACAAATACGGACTATTGAGTTTCCAATTATTTCCATTCCAACGCAATGCCCGATATATATGATACGAATTCATGCCTCCCGTTCATATACCTGTATTTATATGAAAATATCCCAGGTAAAAAAAAATCATTCATAATAATAAAGAAATGCAGATGCTATGCCATGCTAAATGCTATCTCTATGCATCCTACTAGTACATATTATGACATATTGACATAATGCATGTGTTCTTGCTTACCTATTACAAATAATCCCATGAAATAATGTACAGTATAGTGAGTATAGTCAGTATAGTATGATGAATGTCATGGCTAAATAGCCGTTTGAATGTCAAGATTCAAGAACAATGGATAAAATAAAATTGCATGGGTATGACTGCGAAACTATGATTAGATTCCATAATGTTTTATTTCAATGTTCTGCCGATTGGTGAACGCTGTGGTTGGAACATTCATGCATTTTTTAAATACAATTAAATAAGTCCAAGGGGATGGGTAATCAGATTCAGATACATGGATTCATTTATTCCATTCCCCCAAAATTTCTCCGAAGTTGGAATATCCGGATTCCAAAGAATCGAAATGAGAATTTGGTAATGATTGAAGATGGCAAATGATAAATTGCTGAGTCAATTAATTCTCGCTACTGCAAAAGACTAGTCGATTTTTCACTACTTACTCTAAATTACTAATGACCTGACCGCAACTCTTTGTACAAGTTGTTCTTTAAAAAGGGGTTGAGATTTTTGGATCAAGGTTACGATGTAAATTGTAGAAATGAGATGAGATGTCCCGCGCGGTTGTGAGTAAATATTTATTTCGGCAAACAATAAAATGTTTTATGTACGGGACTAGTGTTTGTATAAAAACGTGTTAATTATTTAAAAGGTGTTTCAGTATTATCCCAAAAATTACAATGAAGGAGATCCATCCATAGGTGGCACATCCAATCTTTTGATTAACAGATCTTGTTTCATAATTTATGTCAAAGTGCAGAAAACTATGACACCTTCTCGACACAGTAAAATCTCTAACTCTACGACTAGTCGACTACCACTTTTAGTACCTTAGAACTTTTCAATATAAAAATAAGTACATGGTGTGCGCCTGTATTTACTTAATTGGAAAGATTTATGACACTAATTTTTTTATTGTTTACTAATGTTCAGCTAAGGATTCTTCGATCAAGGCCTTAAAGTAAGTGGAATGTCAATATCAAAGTCAACCCAGTTGATGTATAGGTTACTAATCGTAAATTTTATCCGGTGAGCATATGGCGTTCGAATATTTGACGAATTAAAAAAATTCAAGTAGATTGATTGATTGATCGATTTTGTTTTATTCAAGTTCAATAACCTCAGCAATCACACATACAAGTATGTTAAGTCAATGTCATAGAAGTAGGAAAATCATTAATTAGTGGGAATACTATTATTCTTCCACAAAGTGTGATTAATTTCTAATTATCAAGTCAAAAGCGAATTATATGGACAAAAATTTAAAAACAAGAACTCGAAAAAAATTGAGTCCCTGCACCTTATGAAATACTATTTCGTTACAATTCGACGTAAAACCCCCCAAACCATACTGCCCATAGCAATTTTAAATGAAACTTACAGATTATGATTTTTAACAAGAATCGACAAATAAAGAACAGAAGTTGACGGGTGTATTTTTCTTACACATTCGAATTCAGGCTGTGATTGAACTTCCACGCGTGTAAAGTTGTTAGGAAAACCAAATAGCAATATTTCCTTCAGTTTATCAAATTTGAGAAAACTTATTTGATTATTCAAAAAGTAATCGCAAGTTTTCCAATGTTCTCCAATTTCAAGGAATGTTAAATTTGGACAATTTTCCAACACCCAATTCAAAAACTCTGGTTTCAAGCAGTACTCGTTCTGGACTCTCAATCTTGTTATATTTGGAAATTCCGACGACCATTCCAGGAAAATCATTTGCCTTACATCACCAAATTTTAGAGACTTGAGATTTGGACAGTGCCGGAATAGATTGTAGTTAACCGCGTCCATGTCAAGGGTGAGGTCCTCAATTGTGGATCCATTTTGAGAGAGAATTCTTTCTAAGCGTTCATTTGCAATGCTGAGCTGTAACTTATGCTTGTTACTGTATCCAAATGTTCTTAGCTTTGTTAGTCCCTCAGTACAAGCCGCAGCTGAAATTATGGTAGATAATAAAATACAATTAAATTATTAGGTATGAAATAATTAGGTCATCCAGTAAACTTGGAAGAAATTATGATAATTATGGAGAACTTGAAAGAATCCAAAATTCTCGAAAATTATGAAATTATAAATCTTACCAAAATAGCCCAAAGCATCCGATTTAGCACTTCCAACTTCCAGAACGAATGACTCCAACTGAAGTGGACCTTCTTTTTCCAGAAATCCTAAATATTTTTCCAAGTCCAATGTCTGATGGGATTCATAAAATTTGAAGAAGACATGCCGCAATGTTTGTTTATATCGCAGAAAAAATTTGCATATGTCAACAACAAGAGCGATGAGCACAGGAGGGTGAGTGTATCCCAAATTCTTGGCTCCATTCGCATTCCGGGTAGAGAATCTATCAGTTTTAGAAATGATTTCATGCACTGGTAGGTTGTGTCTTTTTTGAAATAGTTGTTAATTATTCAGCATTCACTGGTAAGACCGAAGCCCAAAAGTAAGTATTAACATGTTCTAATTTGATGACTCAATAGTTATTAGATTAAGAAATTTGCTAGTGTCTTAAGTTAAAATAAGTTGACTTAATGCTTTTGCTGAAACAATGTTAAACGCTAATTATATAAGTTAATTAAGTTAATTAAGGCAATTAAGTGTGGGAATTCAAAATTAATTTATAAAAATTCGCGATAGTTATTGGTGACATCTGATGATAAATCAATTGAGATTAATTTTTATTGTTTCAGGGAATGTTGCTTATGATTTGTTAATAAATTCACCTTGAACCTTGAACCTTGAACCGCCCAAGTTCGACTTCAAATGTAACACTATTCAAGTTTGGAATATTTACGAATTTTAAAAATGCATTAAGCGGAGCAAAACACAATTCTGACCGATTTGTTTTTAGAGGTGATACCTGGAAAATCATACAAATTAAATATGAATCAATTATATTATCAATTAAATGAAGAAATCATTAAAATTGAAATAAAAAATCTTCTTACCGCTAATGACAGTTTTCGGACTGTTTTCCACTGAACGCTGGATGACAAAGCCAGTTCCAAATCCGAGAGGATAAAATTTGTCATTATTTCAGAATGGATGTTTAAATGTTCAACTCCGTGGCATCCAGATTTCAAAAAATCAATGAAAAATTTTAAAACGTGTGAATCTCCAGATGTGTTCATTTTATTATAGAATGATTTTGCAAACACTAATTCTTTGATAGTGTGTGAGTTGAAAATGAATCCGTCCTTCAGAAGGTACTTTGGAAATTTCACACCCCAAGTGAATTCCATTTTGACAAAAGAAAATTCTTTAACTGGTGAATCCATGAATGTATTCAGTTGGGCCAAAGTCCGCATGTTCCGAATACAAAAATCGACAACCCTGCTGCTGTCAATGATCTGTTTCCATGATTTGCATACAAGTCGGAACTCTTTTTTGGTCGTCAAATCTGTGTCACTCAATATGATCTCCAGTACCTGTGTGTTTTTTAATAAACACATAGAATGATTCTTTAGGCTATTCTGGTGCGTACATCTGATAACAGTATTAAATTCATACCTCAGGCGGAAGGTCTGTCATTTTGGACTTTGACATGATCAATGGATTTCGTTCCATGTTGAAAGGTCAAGGTCAAGGCCAACAAACAACTACAATGCAGTCAACAAGAAACATTTGGTTAATTAAAAGTATTACATGTTTGATAGTTCAATTGGAAAAATATGTATTCATTTTTCATATTTTCAATGAAAATTGCATTTCTACACACATAACTTTTTTTTTAAATTTAAGTGTAAGATTCACAGTTCGTTCAAACAAATATATTCCAATGGAATTTTAAATGTGAATTTGAAATTATTCTATGTGGTTTGACGTAAAAATACAAGCAGAATACAAAATACCAGCTAGAAGCCCACCACGCACGCTATAATTAATATTTTTCACATTGCTTCCACACACACGTTTCAAAACCAAAATGTACTAGTATTTGTACCGTGGTACTTCAGATTCACAATATGAATGCATATTAATATTTTACCTTTAAATGTGGAGTTTGAAATTCCAATGTTTCAAAAAGCAGGGTTAAGAGGAGTAGAGCAGAGAATTTCTGAATAAAATAAAGAACTGGATTTTCTGATTGTACTTGTGTACGATACAACATGCTACTCTGTTCTGATTTGACGTGAAGTAGTATAGTAAATATATGTATTGAGTAGATGAATTTATGGATAAATGCGTAATCACTATAATACATTGATTACAGGTAACAGTCCGAATACCATACTTTCTACGTACACACACACGTACCCATGGAAAAATATG
>JAQIXO010002071.1:0-10652 GCA_034700305.1 Protaphorura armata | reverse complement strand
AAATTGGATTTTTTAAGATAAATCTAAATTTCGGTTTTAGTTTTACGGTTAACAAATTATAAACAAAAATTCTGTTTATTTTATGCCAATTCACATAACACATCGCTGAAAATTGTTAAGATAATTTTGATAATTACATAACATTTTCACAACTTTACACACATTCATAACTGTTATTAATCTCGGTTATCGTTGTTTCGTTCCAGTTGTAATTGGGTTTTCGTCCAGAAGTCCATTTTGTATCTTAACCATTATCAAAATTCACCTCAGTTTTTGTTATCATATATAATCAATGAAAAACAATTCATCCGAGTTCAAAATATTACAACTTCTTGTTAGCAAAGTGAAGATTTTTGTTTGATTCAAAACAGTACACACATTGTAACATTCCATTTTCCTCGTAATTCTCGTCATTAATTGTACATAAATCATCCTCGAAAAATATCCAATATTGTTCATCTTTGTATACAGTAGGTGAACCTTCTATAATTGTTTCATTGCATAATTTGCATGGTGGTGCCCATATTCCCATAGGCTTTGGGACCGCTAGTGTCCCAAATTTCAATATTACATTCCCTACATGACAACAATTTAAGATTCTGTGCCCAGAACACTTAATCAGCACAGTGAATAAGATATGCACGATATACTGTGTCTCATGAATTTGAATTTCCAAAAGTAAATTATTCGTTGATATCGATTGCAACACCACTAGTTTAGCTTGAACAATATCGACCCATTTGCAATGTAAAGTATTAAACATGTCCATGAAATATTCCAAGAAATGTTTCCAATATTTTGGAATTCTGGTGAAGTGTGCTCTCTAACATTGACATTGACGTTGAACGACGTCTCATTTTATACCGCAGATTTAATGATTTAGCAAGCGCTTCCATATTTAAGGACGACATTGCACGCGGGGTTTCACGGTCACTCTCTGTGTCTTGTCCTTTGTATTAACATGCGCTCTGATACCACTATATCTATTTCAGAATCAGTCTTCATTAAAGTCAATAAAATTACACAAAATCCCCGTCTAGAATTTAAATATACAGATGTAGCCACATATTTCCAGGCATGGGTCAACTTCTCCTATTACATTCTACTGGTCCCATTCAAAATCAATTACGACGGAGCCTCGTATTACATTCAAACAAATAGAATTCAACAGGTAATTTTCCAAAAGTTTAAGTGATGTAGTTTTGCCTCTGTATATATATACATATATATTGATTAATTTGTGTTCTTTAGATCCTCTGTGGAATCATTTACTTGATGAGATGTATGGATAACATACTAGATTTCCGTGGCTCACTCTTGACTAAAATTCGTGAGAATCCACAGGTTTTCATTTCAGCCATGACATCAGCCACTTCGTCACTACTTTGTTACACCTTTTTGTACACAGTTTGGTTCAGAAGGAATACGATTCTCCAGATTTGTAACTGTGGCTTGAACACACCCACGGGTCAAAATGAATCCAAACGAGTATTTACAAAATAAAGAGGGACAATATTTCTTGGCATATTTAATTACATTTTGAATGTATTTATTTATTTATGTTCTCAGATAAAGATCAAAGTGAGTATTTTCTGTGCCCTGCTTCTCCTGGCTGGTTTGACTACAATTGGATCATCTCTCATTGGTTTCGGGAAATCCAGCTTTGACTTGAAACAGGACTATAATTATTTAGTCCGAAGATTCCGTTACCAGTATTTTCATTCAACTCGATTCACAGAGACCCCGATCATTTCTACATTCACAATTTTTCTCACAAGTCTTGGGACTACTCTACTTTGTCACAAGTGCATATTGGTTGATTTTATCATATCCTTGAATTTCATGACTGGGGTACTCGCCTATCGATTAGGAAAGGAATTCAAAAGATTTCTAATGCAATGCTCAAGTATAGATCAGAATGAAGTATGTCAAAGTTACGCGCCCACGCGTGTATGACCATTTTTTTTAATAATCGGGAACTAGTGAACCCGTTAGCGTTAAAAACCCTAACGGTATCTCAATATTTACAGGTTTGGGAAAATTTTACAATTGTCTAGTCCATGTTCAACAAGCTGAACAATTTCATTGGACTAATATGTGTCTGCGGATTCCTGGTCACAATTTTATTTGTATCATTCAATACAGTGTATATTCTTGATACAGAGGGTTGGATTAATCCAACGATGCAAATAATTTACTTTGTGTTTCATATATCAGCCCTAGTGTTTTCAGCCGAAGCTCATTACAAGGTTAATTAAACAATTTATTTATTAATTGGAATGACTATAAGATTTTGGTACTTACAGGCCAGTTATTTCAAGATATGGTTAATAATTAATCGTAGTAAGACAAGGGATGATGTAATGATGAATTTTGATTTGGAAGTGGAACAATGTAACCTAGCCATCAAAGGAGGGAGATTCTTTGTCATCACTTACGGATTTCTTGGAACGGTACAGTGTACAGTCCAGCAACACCTTGGACCATGTCAGCCATTATAACCACTACATTGACATTATTTTTACAGGTATCCAGTGTCATCATGACTTACACCATTGTCATGATTCAATTCAGAGAAAGTTCGGATGCTACATTGCTTACGGATTAACAACAAATGGTACAGTCTCACATTGCTCCAGAACAATCACAAAACATCAAATGCACGCATAACGAATTAAATTGTGTCCCAATTGTATACTACAATTTAATTGTGTATCACGATTATTATCACAAATTAAATAGTACATAATAAATATAATGTATGGACCGTGAACGATTAGATTTTAGTTCATTGTCATCGACAGTCAAAAGTCTTCAACAAAAAAAAACATCGCCTTTTCCATTTGTTGAATTTATGGTTATTAATGTTGGATTGGACTCGAAGGGACCTTGAAGGCAAGCCATAAGATAACTTTCCAGTTACTGGAAAAACTCCGGAATTCAATTCATCCATTCTGACCTGCTACTCCTACTACGTGCATTGTCTCTGGAATTTAGATATTACTCCATTTGATGGAATTAAAAAATAACCTTGCCTAATTCATTTGATCCCTCGATCGCTCACTGCCGCATGCCATGCCGGTCCGTCCGTCCATCCTAATCATTTGATTGCGTAACACAGTAAACTATAAACACGAGTTTATTTGTTCAAGTACACTTACTACTTACGTACAAATAAATAACTCGTGATTATGACTCTCATTGTATTCTCATTGTCATGAATGGACAGTAGTGTGTTACACTAACACACACCGTTGATAAACATGTTGATATTTAAAACTATACGTTAAAGTGAGTTTAAGTGGATTAATTGTATGTGCCAAATGCCAAACTAGCCAAACTGAGAGAATGACATGACATGAGATTTTATAACCTGTCAAAAATGTGAGTGATTAGATATGATTCTCTTCATCCTCATTCTTTCCTAACAGTCGCAGTCCATGCTGTCCGCACGAGAATAGTCATATTTTATTTAACGTCGAAAATTCCATTGTAGTATTAAAAAATATTTATTACTCTTTTACCTAAAATAAAAATGGATGCAGAATTAGGTTCCAGGAATTTGGATGAGCATCCACCCATCAAAGATGGAGAAGAAGACGCGGAAGAAAAAGTAGGATGTAGTGAAAGGTGCTCGAAGTGGATTGCAACACTAAAAACCTTGTCCGTAGAACCCGCGGGTATTCTCCTTATCATTAGTTTAATTGTGAGTCATTTAATTTTTCAAAATTTACTCATGGAAACTATTTGTCGAGTGGATTTGGGGTATCCAGAGGAAGAGTGCAAAGAAATCGTCAATAAAGTGTAAGTAAAGTATTCAATTTAATGTACAGGGCGTACCAAAAGAAACCGTCACACTAAAAAACAAGACTGCGGTTACTTTTGGTACACCCTGCGCATAATTCTGAAATTTTATTCGTTAGAAAAAAAGGGGGAGAATGTTGACTAATTAAATTTGTGTTAATTTTTTAATCTAAAGGAACATAACCTACAAAACACAAGAGCGGGAAATTCAACAGGTGCAAGCTGGAATCCAAGCCATCACTTCAGTGATATTCAGTGGTATCCCTATCCTCGTCGTACTTTTCCTTGGACCATGGAGTGATGCAAATGGAAGAAAAGTCCCACTCATTTTTAGTGTGAGTGGATTAGTGTGTTATTCCCTCGTCATGCTCATTTGCTACAGTTTACTTGGAAAAGTCTCAGGGCTCGCGCTCACTCTATTGGCAGTCATTCCCATTAGCTTAAGCGGTGGCGCAGTCGTCTTTGCCATGTCTGCTTACAGCTATATTTCGGATACGACGACCAAGAAGAATCGGACCATGAGAACGGGAATTCTCAGTGCGGCTTACAGGTACAATTTTAAAAATAATTAAAATTAATTAAAAGTTTAAAAATTATTAAAATTCTGAAAAAATTAAAAATTAATTAAAATTTTGAAAATTAATTAAAATTTTAAAAATTAATTAAAATTTTGAAAATTAATTAAAATTTTAAAAATTAATTGAAATTTAAATAAAATTTTGAAAACAGGTCAGGTACTCCGATTGGTTTCGCCCTGGGTGGACTCCTAACCAAGATGGGAGTGAGCATTACAATATGTTTGATCATCTCCATTATTTTGGCAATCTGTGCTCTCCTCATTATAATTTTCAAAGTGAAGAATGTCATACCCGAGAAAAAAGAAGATGAGGATGAAATTAATGCTAACGGCAACGGCATTACCGGGTCTAAAACTAAAAAACGTTCAAAATGGATTCGGTACAATCCAATCACAAAATTATGGCAAGCCTTGAGAATTTTGTTCAAGAAAAGGAAAGATAGAGGGACATTTTGGCTCTTGATTATTTGTTACATGTGCTATGCTGCCCCCGGATCAGGTAAATGTTAATTATTGATTTCAAGCCATTAAAACGTTAATTAATTAAAAGTTTTTTATTAATTAATTAATTAATAAAATTGTTTTGTTTTATAGGGGAATATTCCATGACTTATCTCTTCGTTCGAGAAAGATTGCAATGGAACATGAGTGACTATGGATTTTTCTCCATGTACAATTGGCTCTTGAGTGCCGTTGGTAATTAGCAAAAACATAGCTGCCTCTAATAATTAACAATTTGGAGAATTGTTACCTTAATTAATTTTTACTTAAAGGCGTCGTACTGGCCATGTTCATTCTGAGCAAGAAGTTGAAAATATCTGACCCCATTGTTGGATTTGTGGCCGGGATCAGTCAAATTGGAGGTTCAACATTATATGCTTTTACAACGACGGCTGTCATGATGTATTTGGGTAATTAAAGAAAAATTATTAATTAATTAACAATATTTTAATTAATTTTATTACGTATTACAAAACACTTACATTTGCATGTAGCCTCAGCCACTGATTTACTGAACGGAACCATGGGCGTGGTCTCAAGATCCATGCTGTCAAAAACAGTGGAAGCGAATGAAGTCGGGAAACTCTTCGCCCTATTGGGTGTGTTAGACAGTCTCCTCCCCTTGGCCATGGTTCCAGCCTATGCCTTGACTTACAGGAGCACAAATACGACTTTTGCTGGAGCATACTTTTTCTTATCGGTTGGATTAACCGTTCCGGCTGAACTCATTTTTATGTATGTACCGAAATACAGTTACAATTATAGAACAGGGTGTTCCATAAATTTTTGATGAGAAAATGTAATATTATAAAACACCCTGTATTGTGTATGTATTCTTCCATGCCAAGTGCACTATGTTAATGGGATTTTTAATTACAGGTACTTCATGTGTAAAGGACAAACTCCGGGTCAAGCTAAATCAACATCAAATGGGAAGCAATCCATCCCAAGGGAAGAGGAAGGGACACTAGAGGTTTTACTCGAGGATAGACCCTCAAAAACAATTAATTAATTAATTATTTAAATTAATTCATTCAATAATCGTAAGAAAAACAAATGGGAAATAAATGATTTATTATACATGTAAAATATTGGTCAACGACCCTCAAATGATTAAATCATTTTATGGATTTTAATTAAGCCGTTCTAATTGAACAGTGATGCTTGGAATATTTTGAACCATCTGGATTTGAAATTATTGAAAACAACTCCATCATCAGACACATATTCCTTAGAATCTGACAAAAAAAAATAAATAAAAAAATAAAAATTAATAATAACATGAATGTATATTATAAAAATTCTGTCAAAATTTTTTCTAGAACATGTACGAACTTGTTAATGTAGAAGGTAGTAATTGTCCAGGTTTCATTTTATCTTGAAAAGCGTTGACCACTGGACCCAATTGAATAAATTCACCGCCAAGAATTATATGGTTGGGAATGTATGGAATGCCATTTGAATTTGAATTCACGGATTTTAGAATCTTAGCACAGTGTTCGACCCAGTCCGTGTCCATGTCTCCTTTTCTAACAAAACTACTCCTGGACATAGCCCATTCCTTTTTTGGATGGAACTGCAAGTACATAGAACAAATAATGATTAATTTATTAATTAATATTAACTAATTGATACTGTTTAACAAATTAAAAGCTATTTACTCTAGCAGGCATTTCTTGAGGAGTATGGCGGAAAAAGATGATTCGAAAGTCAGTCAATTCCAGCCTTGGTTTACAAATGGCTGTCAAATTATTTTCCTGTATGAAGAAAATGTCCAGATAAATTATGACACACCCTCTATTGTACATTTCGATACATATAAAACCATTCTTACAATTTCCTCGAATGGTGCGTAGCCAATTCCAACGGTCACATCGTGCAGTCCTTGCCCAGTGACCAAAACATTCATTCGGTAAGAGGATGACGAGTCATATGTGGAAATTGAAGCCACGTGACTGCAATTCCTTGATCCAATGCAATCTTCCCCTACTGCAAGTACACTGCAAATAATTCCGTTCTGTGCTTCACATGCCTCATAATGGAAGAGGTCCTAAAAAATTTACATAATAACACATATTATTCAAATTAGCTAATTAGCCATTTTACTAATTAATTATACCTACCTCACTAGTGTAGAAATTATTGTAAGAAACTCCATCGTCTGACTTGAATTCTACGTCTGAAAAAATAGAAATGATTTAAAAATACAGTGTTAATTTTTTATTAACTAACTCTAGCATTAATTTGTTATTTATTATTAATTAATGAACAATGAAACATACTTTTAAAATTGAGGAGTGGTCTATCTCGAGCCAAACTTGCGCCTGTTTCTAAATATACGTACTCATGTCCAAGGGTCCAAATCCGATTTCTATAAATTTGTCCGGAGTGACTTCGTATCTTTTTTAGTATGTACTCACAGTTTTCGGTCCATAGTGACCCGGAAGCCCCAGAGCCATCGACATAACTTGTAGTATGATAATTTGACTATTAATAGAAGCAAAGATTATATTTAATGTATAAATACACATAAATATTTTAATAAAAGCCCCTCATTATAAAATACTGTAATGTAATGTAAAACATTTAAGCTCTTACTTTGTGTTTGTATGCATGACTGTCCTCTGGAGCAAACTTGTAAAATACAATTCGAAAGTCCTCCAATTCTAGTCTGGATTTACATTTAGCACTCAAATTGCTTCCCTGAAAAAAAATTGTTTTTTTTTAACTTTTTTTTATTTTTTTTATAATTAATTTTTTTAACTTTTTTTTTATTTTTTTTATAATTAATTTTTTTAACTTTATTTTAGTTTTTTATAATTAATTTTTTCAACTTTTTTTATAATTAATTTTTTCAAATTTTTATTTTTTTGTATAATTAATTTTTTTTTAACTTTTCTTCTGTTCTTTTTTATAATTAATTATTAATTTTTCTTGACTTTTTTTTATGATTTTTATTTTTTTAATTTTTTTTGAAAACATACAATTTTTTGAAACGGAGCATATCCAATGGCGACAGAGTAACGAACATTGGGTTTACTGTATATGTAAGAACTGAATGCCTGATCACCCTCCCATTTCACAATCAGAGTTATCAGATCACAGTCCCTAGACTCAATACAATCATGGTTGATTGGAAACCCACGACATAGTACTCCACTCATTTCTTCACACAAAGTGTAGAATTGACTGAAGTTCGCAAAAGAATACTCGACATACCACCTTGACCCGTTCACTCTAGAATTCAATTTAAAATCAAATAAATGTTTGAATGTTTGTCCAGGATGGTTAATTTTTTTATAGACCTACAAAAATACGAACCTTTGGGCGTCACGGTTGGACAATGATCCGAATTCTGTATCTGCACAGCTCACTACTGTAAATACGACCATGATTTCGACTATCAAATAATTTAACATGGCTAACTGCATTGTAGAACTGAACCTTTCACATGAATATTCACACAACCTGAATACTCCCGTCTGACAAACTAACGTATGTGTGAATTTTATTTTACATAAATTAAGTGGCATTATTTTGGGACACGACGAAAGTTATAATTACAATTCTCCTGAAGTTCCCATTTACGTAAAGGGTCCAAGTTCAAGTTCAGGTACCGGCCTGGTCGTGTGAAATGTGCAATCAAGCATTCCCTTGATTCCCTTCTGAGAAAGACAAATATAAATCCACACACACTACGACACTGGGATCCTAAAAAGCTTATAATTCAGGTTGCCCGTACAAATGAACATCTCGGACGGTCAGAATAAAATTTCTTATACATATAAGGCAAGGACAATGATATTCCTATAAAATCAATTAATAAGAAAAAATTGGATTCCAAGAACGAATTCCATATAATAGTGTACAGTGCTGTGTACCTGCATGCCTTCCCACCTTTTTCATTAATAATTAATTCTGAATAATTTTAGTCCCTAATTAAAAATCATTTTTACATTACATTAAGTTCTAAAATAGAAGAATTGACAATAATTCAATTATTGACCCTCTATAACGCATTTTGTGTACGTTTCAAAACTATATAGAGATTTATAGAAAACTATAAATCGAGACGTTATGTATTTTAAATGAGTACAATTTAATAACACTTCATACAGCCTATGAGAGAACTGATATTACAATGAGAAATGCGTAGTGTGTTTAATTGGTCAAATACAATTAACAATTAATTTAGTCAAACAAGGGTTTTAATATTATCCGAAAATATTTTATGAAAATGATTCAAGATAATTCAGTTCAGATTCAGTCTCTCAACTAAACTAAACTATTAATGATACTTTTTATTCTGAATGTGTAAAAGTAAAGAACAATACGAAACCTTACCACATTATTCCACAACCTTACCCAAATTTTAAAAATAAACAATTCGATTCCAAGTCATTTTTTATCACAACAATTTTTGTTATTATTTTGTTAATCAATGTTATTTAAGTAATGTGGTTGGAGTATGAATTAAAACCGTTGATCGGTTTAAACCGAGAAGTTAATCAAACTATTGAATTGAGATGCAGATTGAGATTTTTTTTTATAGCCATCAACCACCCACGCAACATAGCATGAAAATGCGGCATAGGTTTATCAGTAGGTGCAATCAATTCGGGCTGTAGGTAATCTTAATTAACTTAACTAAAAATATGTTGAGCTTAGGGAATGTAATATTTAGGGATGCTAGTTCGGTTTCGGTATTGAATTTTTCGGTTTCGGTATTACGGCCCGTATTACTGCCGTAATGCTCAATGTATTAGCATTAGATCACGTAGCCCACACGTTTGTAATTTATTATCTTTTCGCGGATGTGGCCGAGTGGCCGTATAAGTGGTGTTTTCGGTATTACGGTTTCGGTATTGCCTCAACACCATGCCGTACCGTAATCCGTAATACGTCCGTAATGCCGATCCGTAAAAACCGAATTGGCATCCCTAGTAATATTGCTATTTCAATAGTATTGAAATATTGGCATATTTCTCAATACCGATCATGAAATATTGGCAATTTCGGTATTCTTTTTATATTATTTTGGACCTGCTGATACTGAAAATTCAATATTTCGGTATTCAATAGCTGTGGAATGTGGAATGTGTGTTCCTTATATGAAACGATATGTATTTTTGATCCTTTTTCCAATAGGACGGAACCCGAACATTGTGCAAATATTTGCACTAGATCAGTCTGTCACCGATTATTACATACTGATTTAGCGGAGGCTCTGCATAGTACATAGTACTAGATCCTGTAATACGCTCGACTCATGCAGATAAAAATTATTGTTTTCAAATCAAACTTCTTTCAAATGTTCAATCCAAGAAGATTTCACGTAGTTGATTGTTGTTATAGGAGGTCTTGTAACTTGTCTATTCCAAAAGTAAACAAGTTTTTTCACAGTAGGAAAAATACAATATGAAATCTCATAAGCTTTGGTAATTTTTCCCCAACGTTAAATTCCCATTTAAAATCCGTCATAAGGGAAGTGTTGAAGGTTTCAATTTTAGACCAGTTGCTGGAGCAACGTTATCTTCCCATTCGAAATGAAAAAAATTACTTTTTCTTGTAGCACCCTAGTTAGAAGACCTCCTATAACACCCATCAAGTGAAATCTTCTTGGTTCAATCATCAATATTTGAAAAAGTATAACTCGTATCGAGATGATTTTTTTTTATTTTGTAGAATTAGCTTTAATAAACAGTCGAGACTGGATAGAAAGCCCGTGGAATAGATTTTAGTGGAGAGTGGTTTAGTGGAAAGTGTTTGA